>JBAIZL010000376.1:11032500-11042500 GCA_036971475.1 Prosapia bicincta
AGCGAAGGAAAGGTAAACTGTTTAAACTAATTTATACTGATATTTTATGTAAAAACTTAATTGTAGATGATTTTTACCAAAAGATTTATAAATTAAAATAAATAAAAAAAATTATAAAAATTGATTTTGCCCTAATATTTCATCCTAATTGTAATACTTTACCTCCAATAATTTTACAGGAATCTATTTTTAAATATTCGTGCACAAATCTGTCGTTCATCTGAAAAAAAAACATTGTTAACTAGAGCTATAAATACAAAGGAAAAGAAGGTTTTTAAATGTTATTCGTTGGGTTTGTGAGATTTTTCTATTAAATTTAAAATTTGTGAATTTTTCAAATAAATAATTTTAACATTGCTGGATTGTCACTGAATATAGAAGACGTTTTATGGGAAATTTCTAAATTTTGACCCTGTCTGGTGACACAAAACATGTTTCGTCAGGGACATCGCGTATCAAACGGTCGATCTAAATCAATACAAGCGAGATAAAATTTTGAATATACAGTAAATTATTATTATTTTATAAAGAATGCAAAATAGTTGATGTTTAGATACGAGGTCGGCTTTACTCTTGTCCATGTGATGGTATACACTGACTTTGCCCCCCCCCCCCCAATAAACCTCACCTAACTATCCTGTTGTGACTACTGTATAGCAGCTAAATAAATGTCCTGATAATGTTTTTACCTTCCATGGACTTTTTTTTAATGGTCTGGCTTGTTTAACACATTTGTAGAAATGGATATAGAGTTCCCGTACGACATTCCATTAGGTAGCACTGTTGCCAGTTTCTTTTCCAAGTTTCACTATTAGATTCCACATCCTTTTTAGACCGTATTTAGACTGTCAATAAACAGAAATTATATCTGTGATGAATACGTTTACTCTGAGGTTTACAAACGACTACAGAAATCAATAGAAAAATCTTCATAATTATCTGTACAATATATATATATATATATATATAAGGCACATTAGCTTAATTTAAAGTATATATCAAGGTTGTTTGAATATTTGAAGCAAGGATTATTTTTATTTTATCTTTATAATTAACGATAACGAACCTTTGCTACAAATTTAAAAAAAAAACTGTTACGAAACGTTAAGGTACACTTCACTAATAGAGTTAACTTTATAAGAAAGTTATGACTGAGCTGAGAAAAATTTCTCTTATCAATATTGTTTTATAAGGAATTTTGTATGAACAATACTTGTTCAGTTATTCGGGGATAAAAAGGTTCAGTTTTCATAAAACATTGTTTGTACAACATTACATCACACAAAACTAAAAAGCTTTTTATTTTCTTCCATAACAAAGTTATTATGAACAAAAAATTACCTATTTTTATTAAAAGAAGACTTATTTTTCATTTCTGTATATGCAATTTTAATTATCTAGTTGAAGCCGACATTTCTTTCCCCGAAAATTGAATCGAAGCACAGCTTAAGTAACTCACTTATGCGTAGGTACTTAACGGTATAAAGAAATTACATTTTTCGAGGCGTACCTATCACATTTTACAAGTGTTCATGCAGCCCGTGGTTGTGACTTTCTGTGGACTATTCCCTCGTCTTATTTGGAAATAAAACCTTTCCTAGAGCCGTGATTTTTCTCTCTATTATCTTAAATTCTTCGTCCAGTTCTACATCTAGAAAAAGTTTTACAATCTTGAGTATTTTCTATAAAAGCAATAAACTTCTGAAACGGCATGAGTATGGCCTTAATCTTTAATTTCATGCGTTTGCACATCAAATTATCCACAATTTTTTATTTTAGTTTTTACAGCTTTTACTCGTTTTGCAAATGATTTAGGTTTTGTAGAAGTGATTTTAAAAATTTCAAAACCAAAGAAAAGTTCTAATTAAGTATATAAGGTAGTGACAGTCATTGCTAACCCAAATTTAAGTCTCCTGAAAATCGAAATATTTCATTTATTTAAATATGAAAATTCTTCAAGAGTTTAACGTAACAACTACAAGATAATGGACTTGGGAAGATTTTGGAAATAATAAACATTATAAAGCACTTGCACATACTTACCAACGCCAGCGTAACATTCTGTATGTGTGTTACCGTGTTCTCAAACATTTCTTGGAACGGGAAAGCTGTAGCGTGTCGTGCAGAGATGGGATACACAGATACACTGGCGTTGAAGTCGTAGGAAATCCGGTCTCTTGTCAATTTTGCTGAACTTTTACAACGCCAGTTGCAAACCTACTGTTTGAAAGAACCGACCATTTGCAAAAACGTTTGGCAGCAAAATTTTGAAAAAAAATAAATAGAAACCATAAACATTTCGTTAAAAAAGATTTTAACGTAATAGTATTTTCAAACTTTGGCTTCGTGTAAGTATAGAAAAAAAAATAGTTAGCAAAAGTTAAAATAAATTAAATGCCATACAATTTTTGATAACCAAACATAATGTTTTTAACATACACTTTTGTCAATATTAGGATGTTCCTATTATATTAACAAAATACTACATTCACCATTCACAGTTAATAATAAGATATAACTTAACTCCTCCCATCATAACCGGTTAAAACCGAAAGTTAAGAAAAGAGTTTACTTTTTTGAAGATTATTTATTTAAATACTAAAAACAAATGGTTTACCTTTAAACAATGCACGCTTACAACCATTTAACCATTTAAAATGATATTTAAAACTTTGTCTCAACATTCCATTCCGGCACAATGTTTTATCAAACAATTGGTGAAGTTCTGTGAACTATTTGGAATTCTGTAACTGTGAAAATAAATAATAATTTTACTTAATAATAAACTCCAACTTCTTTACTTTAAATACTTCAATTTTTTCAATGGTATTCTTATTTTAGCTTTGGCAAAATTTTGTCGGGAGGATTTAAGCAATTTTATCTTTTCCACTTTAAATACACCAGTTTTTTGTAGCATCCTTATTTTAACTCTGGCAATATATATTGTCGGGAGGATTTAAGCAATTTTATCTTTTCCACTTTAAATACACCATTTTTTCGTAGCATCCTTATTTTAATTCTGGCAATATTTTGTCTGGAGGATTTAAGCAATTTCATCTTTTTCACTTTAAATACTCCAGTTTTTTCATGGCATCCTTACATTAATTCTGGCAACATTTAATCGGAAGAAATTTTTATAAATGTGACAATTCACGCTTGTCTAAGTATTTCCTATAATTTGCTTTTCTCGCAAACTGGTGATACAATTGATGCCCACAGCAGAGCCCTTAGACTTGCGGTGCGCACTTGCCACTTGAGTTAAAGATGTGGGTGGAGTAAGTAATCAAAATTGATTGAATAGTAACAAGTAAGGAAAGCAGCTCTCGACGTCTGTGTTGTCCCATTTTGTCTTAATTTGTTCGACCCCTCTTATACACTGATCAGAGCTCAAGTGACATCTGGTGTACTGTAGTATCCGAACGAACATTGGCTAAATATCTAGACTAATTTCGAAAATTTTAGTAAATCCAAAACTTTAACCCTTTTTCTGGGCTGTATGGTTTCTACTTTTTTATCTCAAATTCTTTCCATTTATTGCTCTTCTAGCAATCAATTCATCTCCATTCCGGATATTATTTGAAGTACACAATGAACAGGTGATGGGAAAAATCAGTTTTTAATTTATATTTATTTAACGTAGCACTTACGTTTTTCTTTACTGATGACGGCCGTTTTTGGACTTGTTCAATTGTCAAATCGACAACTAGTAGTTTAAGTTGAAGATAGAATCCAATAATATATTTTTTTCATTTTCACTTACATTTATGAAGTTATTTATTGATATCTGTATGTTTAGTGCCTTCTAATATGTTTTGATACTTTAAATTTATATATCTATTTTATACTTTCCGCTAACTTTCCTTCTATAATCGTTGAAGAAATTTATTATCTTTCTTATTGTCACTTTGGTTTGTTCATGACGAATATGAAGAGTCATTTGAAATCTAAAGATGATCAATTATAAACTTCGTAAACCTAAACGTGATTAAAAGCCCCACGAATGGGATTAAAAAACGCTGTATTTTCCGTAAAGCCTTGGACCCACATTCAATGGCGAATCCACTCACAACCAATCTCCATATTCTGTGGCATCGGGTTGACACAGACTGGGATACTCGAGCAAAGAACGGTTCGCTTTGAACGGGGACAACGAATCGCAGATAGAGTTCGCTGTGACCATGTGGTGAAGCTTCGGGTTACGCGCCTGTCAGGCACAAGCAGGACGAGGACGCCGAACGCTAACTTCAACGAGAAGGTCGTTGATCTCGGGTCCGCTTATCCTTTGGTGTTTTTGTAATACACATAGCACGAGTCATGGTGGTAAGTGGAGATTACCCTTCGACAGCCCATTACCGGTTCATTTCATATTGAAGCCAAATAGCATGCGCAGGTCCTAACTTGGATGGTTATCGAGTAACGAATTCGTTCTATCATCTTTAGTAAATAATTCGGTAATACCTGACAACTACAAATTGTTTTGTTTACAAATATGTTACTTCAAATAAATTCTAAACAAGAAGAAGATGACTTTATACGTAGAAAACCTAAATAGTGGGTAAATCGTACATTAATAGGCATAATAGTTATACAAATTTAACTTCTCCACTAATATATATTTCCTTATCAAGTATATTTTTACTAATTACCATAGTAGAGGGTATCAAATAATGTCACTCAGCTGATTTTAGGTTTTCCATAATTTTCAAGAAACTACATTTTGTATATCCAGTAGTTAATCGAAAACAGAGTAACAATTGATTTGATATAATGATAATCGTATCCGAAATAGTGGATAAAACGTACGATAGAAAGTAATACGATAAGTATGTAATGAATCGTAATAAATAAAACTACAGTAACAATAGAAGTAGCAAAAATTATTAATAAACAATAACATAAGCAATAAACAAACAATTTTACTTGATAGAGTATTTTAAAGAAGTATAAAATAATTCGTGGGAACCAAAATTTAAATAATTGGCTACTGTGAAGCTTTCAGTTTTATTTTTATGTTTTAATACGAAAACAAAAACCGATAGTAATTTCTTTTTGTTGCGGCTGTCAATGAGCTTGACTAATCCACCACCTTTGAAGGATTAGAAAAGAATTCCAAATATAAATTTAAAAAATAATAATAACATAACTGACCTACTGCGATGAAGGAAAGGATCATGGAGGGTAATTGTTCAGAGTCCAATACAAAAATATTAAATTAATCCTTATGACGATTATGTTTACGGGTGTTGGAACGAGAATAAGGAAATTTAGGAGACATATCGACAGGGTCGCATCTTTGACATAGGGGTACTTTATTTGAGTCGTGGAGATGTATCTAATCTTTACTCGAGCATTAAATATACAAAGATTTAATAATGCAATGAAAAGATAAATAAACAATTTATTCCCAATTAAAAAATTAAATGAAAAAAGCTAAAAAGTAAGCAAAAAAACTAAAATTAAAGTAAAAATTTAAAACAATAATAAAATTAAAAATGATATAAATATGGATAGTAATTTGTTATCAATCTTCGTTTTTAATGAAAACTGCATACACTTGTAGGTTATATTCACCGAAACCCCTCAACACAAGTTTAATAAATGCTGAAGTTGTTAATTTGTGTTCATTAAAATTTTGTACTGTATTTTCACCGTCTTATAAATTTTCAAATAGAAGAAAGTCAATTTGTAGCACAAAACTACCTTGTATTATAAGGCTTATATAGGATTGTTAAGTTTGTTAACCCCACTTTCCCACGCGCAGTCACGACCCCACTCTTTGGACAGTTGGGCCGTTAATGAGACGCGGGGCCATGTAATAATGCCCAGACCGCGCGATTACCAACCGCGAGGTTAATTCCAACAAATTAGCCGACAAAGTGAAAAATATTTGTTTAAACTCGGAAACCGCACGGCTTTAATGGAATTGGGGTGCCGGGTTTCCGTTAAATTTCTTTATAAGCCATTACAAGGCTAAAGACGTTTTGTTTTATTGCCTAGAACTAATCGTTCAATTTTCGTATGATATAGAAAAATGCATTGTTGTGATTTAAGATACAAAATGACTGGTGGGTGTATTGTAAAGTACGTAAGGAGTAAGGAAGGAAAATAATACCTCTTATGGGAGTGGGGGGGGGGGGGGGGAAGGGTGTTTAAATTAGGAGTCATGTGATGCGGAGTCTGAACTGCGCTTATTTTTCTTCAGGTAATTCAGAAGTAATTATAGTCTGTTCCTGTGGTCAATATGTAAATATGTCAGGGTAGGGAGGCTATTTAGTTGTTCTTTACCGGGGTTACTAGAGAGTTGTTCATGAAACTCTTTACAGGAATATAAATAGTCATGGTAGGAAGGCTATTTAGTTGTTCTTTACCGGGGTCACTAGAGAGCTGTTCATGAAACTCTTTACAGAAATATAAATATGTCACGTTAGGAATGCTATTTAGTTGTTATTTACCGGGGTCATTAGGGAGTTGTTCATGAAACTTTTTACAGAAATATAAATATGTCACGGTAGGAAGGCTATTTAGTTGTTCTTTACCGGGGTCATTAGAGAGTTGTTCATGAAACTCTTTACAGAAATATAAATATGTCACGGTAGGAAGGCTATTTAGTTGTTCTTTATCGGGGTCACTAGAGAGTTGTTCATAAAACTCTTTACGGAAATATAAATATGTCACGGTAGGAAGGCTATTTAGTTGTTCTTTACTGGGGTCACTAGAGAGTTGTTCATGAAACTCTTTAGAGAAATATAAATATGTCACGGTAGGAAGGCTATTTAGTTGTTCTTTACTGGGGTCACTAGAGAGTTGTTCATGAAACTCTTTACAGAAATATAAATATGTCACGGTAGGAAGGCTATTTAGTTGTTCTTTACCGGGGTCACTAGAGAGCTGTTCATGAAACTCTTTACAGAAATATAAATATGTCACGCTAGAAAGGCAATTTAGTTGTTCTTTACCGGGGTCACTAGAGAGCTGTTCATGAAACTCTTTACAGAAATATAAATATGTCACGCTAGAAAGGCAATTTAGTTGTTCTTTACCGGGGTCACTAGAGAGCTGTTCATGAAACTCTTTACAGAAATATAAATATGTCACGGTAGGAAGGCTATTTAGTTGTTCTTTACCGGGGTCACTAGAGAGCTGTTCATGAAACTCTTTACAGAAATGTAAATATGTCACGGTAGGAAGGCTACTTTGTTGTTCTTTACGGGCGCCAATAGAGAGCTGTTCACGAAACTCTTCACACAAATGTAAATTGAAAACCAAATGTAAGTGAGAGTGTAAAAATACTGCAAGGGAGAATAATATAAACGTAAATAGTAACGTAATCAAAGGTTTTTGAGAAATACCTACAACCGTGAGGAAAATAATTCATTTAATATATTTAATAAACCCTAAAAGAAGGTAGTAAATTTTTTTTATACTGGATCATATAAATTAAATATAATCTGGAATATAGACCAGAATTGGAATTAAAATTATAAAAGTATTTGGAAGTCGGTAGGGTGAGATAAAAGGAGCGTTACTTGATTTGTGAACTCAAGCGCAATAGAATAATCTGCAGAGAGTGAGTAATGGTGAGATTTAAGTGAAGAAACATGGCACCAATGACCAACTTGGTTGTCATGAAGACCGTCACGAACAAATACTGATAATTAAATTTAATAATAAACAATAACTATTATTAAAGGTTAAATTAAAAATAGTTGACTCAAATTCTCACCAAAAATTAGTTTTTAATAAACAAACACTCTAGCTCACAACAGAGTAGTTTCGGCGACGATATCGCCTTCCTCAGTGCTTCGCTACTACTTAAGCACTGAAGAAGGTGACATCGTCACCGAAACTAGTGTGTTTGTTTATTAAAAACTAATTTTTGGTGAGAATTTGAGTTCACTATTTTGAATTTTAACTTTGTGAATAGTTCTTACTAGCTAAGCTCTAACTAACTAATTAACTATTAATATTTATACAATTTATAAATAAATAATTTAAAATATAATTATACCTTATTAAGTAGGAATATTTAGAACAAATTCAAAACTATGATATTAATATTGGTCATAAGAAATGTCTAACCAGGAGAACTTTGTTATGATATCAAAAGAGTATCATGTCATGATAAATGACATTTTTTACTATAATGTCCTAGAAAACACTTTAATTTTTAATATAATATAATATAATTGTTTGGTTGCATATACGTAACGATAAAAGTACACATTGCTTCTAAATAAAATTATATACTTAAACAATTCAAAAAGGCATTATCGGCCAAACCCGTGAAAAAAGCAGTTAGAAGATACGAAGCTGAGACGACAAAATCATCATCACCTAGGAGCTAGAGTACACTACCACAGCAATATCCGTCGGCTGGACTGTAAGAGGAATAGGTTATTTAAAATAGAATACGTTGGAAAGGATATGCAAGTATTATGCTGCGAGTGTGATAAATGCGAGTACCAGAGTTGGTTAAAAAGGATATCTCGCCTTGAGTGGCTTTTTAACTCTGTCTTGCAAATAAACTTTGTTTTATTTTACCGTAATTGGCTGGTTGAACAAAAGAAACGGTGAAACATTTATTGGGAGTAAAAATGTATTTTTATTAGAGAAAGTTTTTTTAAAACATAATACCTTTAGTAAGAGTTGTATATGGTAGGGTATGTGTATGAATCCGAGTTTTATGAAGACTAACATGCTTCAATGTATATGATTTGTAACATTAGTTTAGGCAAAATTGTTACATATTACAGAAGCATCAAAATACAAACCGAGATATTAGTAAATAAAAATTAAAAAATTGTAAATTATAATTCTATATACAGTAATGCTGTTTGAGATGATTTCCACAATCCTTTTTTTTATGAAAACAGCTGTTAAATAGAAATGCGCCGGAAAATTGCGCAGAAGGTCAGGAATCGCAAAATGAATTCTGAACAACTTCTTTTTGATTAGGTCTTCGAACCGAAAGGTCGCTTCAAGATGGGGCGTATAAAGAACAAATTTTATTTTAACAGTTTCAATTTAATTTAAGTCAGTATCAAAAAGTTTCCTATATTAAAGAGTTGCATTCATGTTTAAAAGAAAAGAAGTGTTTTTATTTAGAATGAGCTGAATTTGGTCATGGAGTTAAATAAATTTTTATATTCATTAAATATGTAACGACTTTAAAAGTCTGTAGCCCATAATGATAATAATGCAGCTATAAGAATGATGTTTTGTAATTTAAAGAACGTTATGAAAAATCTGTACGTAAGGAACTATGTTCCTTATGGATAAGCAGTGGAGACAGGGCGCCTTGGCCTTTCTACCTGCCCAAGTTGCGTGCCTAGGTGCTCCGTTTTCATAAATCATACAGAACTGAGAGTAATCAAATACAAGATCAGAGAAGTGAAAGTTGCTATATTAATTCCCATGCCAGTGACACGTTGGGTCTTGTAGCGTACGTTTTCTTTGTTTATTCCAGACACGAAGTGGGTCCAGGTTAAATAAAGGTTCCTGTTGTGCTACGATTGTTCTTTATTAACACACACTTTGTCTTACTTTAACAATGGCTCTTGGTGTAAGTGTCAAAACTTTTTAATATTTCCTAATTTCCTTTTGCCAAATATCCATACGAGATTTGTTTTGCAACGCAAAACCACGATTTAACAGTTTTGTTTTATAAAGAATATTTTATATCTTAGCTCTTAAGAGAAGTAAACACACCGAAGCTATCACTGACACACTTGTTTTTTTTTATTCCTTTCAAACACAGGTATTTAAAATATGAATCTATCGCTATTTAATACTGACAATGACCTCTAGTGTTCTCTGCTAATTTGTTTTATAAAAACCCTTAAATTGTGGCACAACTCGACTTGAGTATACATTTAAAATATTCCTCCAAGTAAAGAACTCTCCGGACTGGAGAAAAATTGTGATGCTGCTGAAAAAAAATAGTTTTATACCAACAAAGCTACACTGTGTTTGTGTTTTCTGGGTAGAAACTTTAAAAAAT
>JBAIZL010000376.1:11045000-11105000 GCA_036971475.1 Prosapia bicincta
CTAATAATTCAATTAATTCATATAAAAATTTATTTAATTGTATAGAAATTGGCATACAGTCTATTTTATCTTGTTTTTATGACATATCTGATAAGATTCGAATAAGACATCTGATTAAAAGTATGTTTTTAAGTATTCCTAAAAGTAAGAGTATCTTTCAATTTTTTTATAGTTATGTCTGTACAAAATAAACAGTTAGGAGTCAATTTTATGAATATCATTTAGGTTTCCTGAATAATTTACAAATCATTGCTCATTAAGTTTTTGAAATGTTTTAATAACTTGGAACTAACCGTATTTTTGAACATCTTTGTATAAATAATTTTCAACGTAAGTGTTCCGCGGATATTCTTCTCAATGCCAAACTAATGGAAACAGTTCTTAACAGCGTGAAAGTTCATACAAAATATATTTCCGTGACATTTAGAAACCAGTTCCGTACTATCGGATCCTTAGTATCACAGAACTCGTTATGTAACTCAACATGTGCTACAGATCCGGAGCCTGTAATTTATCGACATTATCTAACAGGCATTGGCAGAAGGAAATAGATTAATTGATAGGCCAGCAATGAGTGCATTCTCGATAACTACGCTCGGTAATTAACGTTTCGCAATACAGTACATTATTGCTTCCTAGGGTACTGAACGCTTTTATGGAACTGTGTCCTTGATATACGTTTTAGCTGAATAATTTAATGTAAAACTAGCTTCTCCTTACGCAAGATAATTTTATAATCACATCTGTTCAATTTTAATTAGTAATTTTGATGTACAGTGAGACGCTAAAACATTGGTTTTTCATTGAGTTATAATCATAGAGAAATGGCGAAAGATTCCAAAACGTTTTTAAAACATTATAGGAAACAATTCCTATTTTATTATTTAAAATACAAAATTTCTAAAATCCTTTCTTATGTGCACGTGCATTACATAGCTACAGGGCTACATATTTAATGACTAAACTCAAGTGTCTATTTCATATAGTTTAAGAGTTAAGTTTTTTTCTAACCAGTTCTAAATTAGATTCTAAACCGATTTTTGCCCTTAATCATAATTTTACAAGATCGTTTCTCATTGGGCACTTGCATTACGAAACGAAAATACAGAAATACTCGAAATTTTTGGCCATTTTAGTTTAGGCTCTACGTTGAACTAATCAGAATGAAGTAATAACTACCTTAAACGTTTCAATTAAAAGCTGTTCTGCCACTACAAAGAAAATTATAAATTCTCTTACATTTTAACCCTTTGAAAAATATTCGCTCTAGTAGATATCGTTAGCACCCCTCCTTGAATAGACACTCTTTCATAATAGCAACCAAAATGGCCATAACGTAGAATTTTTTATAACTACATTAATTTAAGACTTTGTTTAAAGTTGGGAGGATTTTGTATTTAATTAGTAATTATTAATTAACAAATTATTAACAGTTGGTTATTCACTTGATTTATTTATTCATAGGCCTTTACGATTTATGTATAAAAATATAACTTGAAATAAAATATTGTATACTCGTTAAGATACTCGCTGTTAAAAAAATAATAATTTCACACAAATATTTAATAGTTGTATGTTAGCTTATAACTAAAGATTATTGCAAACAATGCCTAATAAAAAGTAAGTGGAAGAAATGGAAATTTGATTTATTGATGTAGATTAATATCTGTTAATATCATGATTTAAATAGGTAGGGATAAAAAATTTACTGAATGTAAAATAAATTTAACGATTTTAATTGAAATTGATTCTAAAAAGTACTAGACGCTCCTAAAGTATACGAGTATAGATACTCTCTCATTCTTAATAAATTGAGTGTGATTTTATAAAAATATAAATTAACATTGAATTATATAACTTCAACTTAAAATCTATAATACAGAAAATGCATAATCTGTGAGAAATGAAAACGTCTGTTGTATTAAAACATTCGTAACAGCTGCATTTGATGGTTTTACCTACATAGAACTAAATCTAGATATAAAATGGATGAATCATACCGGCATTTCTCTCAGCCCCAAAATATGTTAGATTCGCCTAAAGGATACGCAATTCCTTTCTTACACAAGTGAGTTTAAATATTGTTTATATTACGAAATAACATTTCCTTAGTAAAGGATGTTACAAGCGATTGTGTTTCCCGTCTTCACTTTTTATCCTCTATCTAATAACGAAATATTAAGTTAACTAGAGCTTAGCTAGTGAGAACAATTCACAATGGTAACAATTAAAACATCTAAATCTTGCTACACTGAGTAGTGACCAGGCACTGATGAAGGCGACATCGTTTTGTCGAAACTAGTCTGTTTGTTTTATTAAAGTAGTGTTTTTTTAAAAATTAATTTCCAACGAAATTTAGCGTAATTAAAGTGTTTTAATTTTACCGTTGTAATAAAGAACTACTCACAATGTTTATCTTAATTAACTAATGTCATACATTTTCAGTCTCGAGACGTTTGATTAAAGACTATTAAAAATTATTGACCCGTTTTAAAATTTAAAACCCGTCAGACCAACAGATTTATACGCTGTTTTGGAATTATTTTTTCTCAGTTGGCAAAGAAATGTACATAAAAAAGATGTTTACAACATAGAAACGTAGAAACAGGAATTTGAATATATGTATAGTACTCATATAGTGAACAAAACATTGCTCTAATTATAACGTGAATGAAGAATTATTGTATAATTACATTTTTAAAACGGTAAACGTTATCTCGGTTCAGCTTTAATTATTGAAATGTTCCAATTGCGACTCATTTTAGTACACCTAGATTGATTTACAACAATAATTATAAAATCTGCCAGGAACATGACTAAAACTAAAAATAAACTAAAAAATATACAGATATTAATGCATAATAAAGAAAATAATTTGGTACCAAAATAAAACGGTATTTACTGTTTAAAAACCTGAAATAGTTTTCTATTCATTTCTTTTACTTATTTAAACATGGAATAATTTTAAGAAGCAAAACGTTTACATAATAAAGAAGATATAAAATAAGAAAATATATTTTCCCAATAGAAAATACAGCAAAGAGAAGACGGGAAACTTTTAACATTGTTCAAATATAGAACCATAATGAATTCGTCCAAGGATCTCTTTTTAATTAAAAATTTTTTTTTTTTTACCGGGTCTGGGCCTCCAAAAGTCCATTCAGCCCTCGTGGCAGCCAACCTCTAGCGAGCTATCTCCGCCTCACATGCGCATGCGGTTAGTATCCCTACCGCGAGTGAGGGAAAGGGAATGATTGCCCATATACCAAGCTCAAAAGCTCTTTTCATGGAGAATCAGGAGATAGTGAAATGAAACAGTACGGTAAATGTCGCGCTAAGAGCGGGATGAAAAACCTGGCAAGAAAAAACCCTACCAGGAAAAATCCTGCGATCTCTGGGGGCTTGGATGTTGATCATGCTAAAGAATAAGGAGGGGTATTGCCTTACAAATGCCTTGTTAGTGAGTCTATGGCAGGAATGACATGCACCTCTCCTTCTGCTGTCTACTCAAAACGGAAAAGGTATGCAATCAAATTAGCACTTCCGTTGGGGCTAAGCTGCGGCCCTGGAGATGTGTCCCTGCGTCACCTGGAACATAACTGTGAAGCAGAATCTATTAGTATGTATATTTTAATTTTTTTCTATTATGGTTAGAACTAGGCGGTCAGTAAGGACAGCGGCCGTATGTGTGTGTCGTGGGGGGGGGGGAGGGGTCGGACCTACCCAGTGAGTAAATGAGTTTGTTGTATGTGCATGAGACTGTTTCTAGAACTTTGTTGCTAAGTGAAGGAGGTGTTGTTTGATGAAAGGCACTTTCAAGTCAGTGTGAAGCAGTGTTAATCTTGTACGTACAAGGTCCAGTCCGTGAGCTACCAGGAGCGCATTCTATGAATCATCGGTGTAACTGCCTTGAACATATCACATATGGAGAGGGAATGCCGCAGACTAGATGCCAATTCAAGAAAGATAAAAAAGCCACTTTACAAACAATGTACGTTACCTAACATTTTTTAGCGTCTTATTTGTTATAAATTATCTTTGTTGTAAAACGTTACCATAAGTAGCTTTATTTATTATAAATACATCAAAGATCGTGAAGTAGTGTTATTTTATATTACTCCTAACAAGGTTTTCCATGACGTTTAAATTTCTCCATTACATTTACTATCGTCCGTTATATTCTATATAGTGGAAGAATATAAATTTCAATTTTAAACATTGTTTAAACTTTGTGTGTGTGTTTTTAAACATTTTATGATTGAACTAAAAATTCCATTTCGTATTTTAATATTATCAATTGGTATTTCTTTAAATGGTTTTATATTCGGAAATGATACTCTGAGTTTCAGTTGATGCAAACAATTCAAGACCATAAACTTGTTAAAAATATTAGTATTTTAGATTTTGGAATGCTATATATCTTTGAATTGATTCCGTATTTCACTCTATATCTCAACTGAATAATTATTATAGTTAGAGAGATCCAAAGTGCGATTAAAAGCGTTGTCACTGAGGTAGATTTGAACATAGAAGGTTTTTTTGATCAAAGTGAAGCGTGCTGACCAAAAATGACCTATCGGTCGTTTCGAAACGTGTGTCCCTTGGTCACCTCACGCAGTAGTTTACTAAATGACGTCTTGGTTTTTTTAAAGACGGGTAGCCTACGCAAATTATTACATGCTTTTAGACGAGTTTTTCATCAACTATATTAAAAGAAGTGCAAATTATAATGTGATTGGGTGTAATTTTGAATTTAATGTAGAAAAAAACAACTTTTAATGAACTATATAATCTAGTACTTTATATAAGAAAATAGGTAGTCGAATAAACTAAGTCGAATAACTAACTGAAAAATATTTTATAAAACAGTTCAATCTCTGTAATAAATGGAAAACAATTAAAAAATGTGTTGTTTTGGAATTCATCAGAGTCTGGTGTGTTTACTAAACAATTTTCCTGATAAGGGATAATATTATATGTTATAATGTGCGTTATAATAGTATACGCTGAGTACGAGTATATATATATATATATATATATATATATATATAAATATATATGACTTTCTTATTTTCAATAGTCTATTGTCTTTCATAACAACGCCATGTCTTTTTCAGTTGACGCGTTTCGAACGTTCTCCACTTAGCTATGCTACTAAGTAAGATAGTAAGGGGGTTGTTTTGGTTTTCGAGAACATCCTAAACGTATCAACGGTTAAGACAGTAGATACAGTAGGCTACTTGGCATATTTATGTTTAACAAGTGTCCAATGAGATCACACCGCTCAGATTGTTGCATTTGGGGAGGTCTTACCATGATCGATGATGTCACGACACCAGTTACGTGTCGGCAGGTTAAATGGTAATTGAGACAGGTGCTTGCACACATACATACATTATTATTAATAAATACCAACAGTAAATATCACTTTGTGTTAGATCTGAATAGCTCAGCGACTCCAAGATATGTTTTCACTTTTCCAGCCAATTTAGCATGAGAAACCAAACCTGACCATAGCTTATGAGGGGCTAGCTATAGATATTCACTGCGAGGTCCTCAATTTGTCACCTAATATTGTACCTCTCCCATCAACCATGAGGAGAATTATACACTATTTAAAGCTTGTATGGTACGTAGGTAACACATTTAACGAGGAATTATATTGCAGTTGAATAATGATAATAGCTATTAAACAAAATTAGATACCTTAGAGCAAATGTTCTGAATCTCGAAACATCTATATTATATAAATGTATAAAATATTGTACATTATATTAAAATTTTAATGAGAGGGACGCTTTACCAAACTCAGAAGAAATTACATTTACAACACTTTTTTTTCTAGAAGAGAAACATGCATAATTTCTATATTTAGTAATACAGATTATTGTTAATTTAAAGCTAACTGATTTACGTATTCTCGTTAAAGAAAATAGTTTTCACTATGAAAGTCAATAAATTTTCTTTCCATATAGGCTAAAATAACGTGTAATGCACTACCTCTAACGTACCGTTGAAAGGGACATCTTGGTTAGTCGCTTTTACAAGGTGAGGCTACTTTTTAAAAACTACCTAATGAAGATAAAGTTTCTTTATAAGAGAGAACTTATTGCTTGTGTAAAATCAGTTATCTTTTTTGCCAACATTGCGCGACAAAATTTCCCAATCTACACTAGTGCCAATAAATCCTCCATAAAGGCCAAACCTGCTTGTCCCACGGCATGGTATTGTCTTTACGGCTTCATCACGATCAGACTGTTTGTATGTAAATGTAACAAGACAATTCTACGGCCCCACGTCCTTGAGTCCTTGAGCATAATGTCCTTTGTGACGTCAACACCTACGCAGCGACCGGTATTTGGCAATAGAGTAATTTCGAGGTGAAAATATCGACAGGTATGTTTTTCACCTGTATGATCAGTATGAATTAATTTTTTATTGCAGAAATAATGACTTTATTTTAAAATTTAAAGCCGTCATATCTGTAGAAGTGAACACGTCATCTGGAGAACGTAGTTAATGTTATGCAGTTAATGAAGTTAGTAATACAAATTTGTAGTTAGTAGTAAATCTTTATTATGTTACAAAAATTACTGGTAAAAACTTTATTTAACTAATTTAATTAGAATCTGTTCTTAGAAAGAGTCAAACGCTCATAATAGAATTTTCATTTAGGGTGGAACAAAATTAACAATATACATAATTCATTATCATTACATTGAATTAACTGCAGTCAGGGTAATTGAAATATAAATAAATATACTTAATAACTGTTGTACATAATGGATAATAACATTTAAACTTAACATTTGCAATAAATAAAGTATCAGCTGCGTTTAACGTGTTGAAACAGCTGCTCTTCAAAATAAGAAAAGCTGATGTGTGAGATTATACATATCACTTAATTTAAGCTAAAATAGTTGTGTACAGTAAGTAGAAAAAACTATGTAGATACACACAACTATGTAGATACACACAGCTATATAGATACACACAACTAGTAGATACACACAACTACGTAGATACACACAACTATGTAGATACACACAACTATGTAGACACACACACACACAACTATGTAGATGCTTTAGAGCGTGACGCCAACGCTATTATTTTCTCCGTACAATTATTCTGTTTTGGCGCTTTAAAAGACATATTCACTTAAAAAATTAACATAGCTAGTGGTGACTTATTCTAAAAAACCTGTAGCAAACAGCCAGGATTTCTGTAACGACTGTAAGCAGCAAAAAATATAAAACTTGCCAAAACCTAGAGGGGGTTAATGTAGTTGAGACGAAAGACGATTTAGTGAAGACGACATTAATTTTATTTTCTCTGAATATTTAAAAAAATGTTTTACACGTTTTGGGCGAAAATTTATTAAAAATAATGCTTTACATTAATGAAACTTATATATTTGTAATTTTATTTTTTCGTGTCACAAACATTAACTATACGAGTATACTGTAATGAAGTATATGAACCTAACGTTGTTTTCGAGAATTGTAATGGCAAAATCTATCTCTACAGTTTAATAAAAATTAACCATTCCTTTTGATTTCATGAATGTCACCAAGTAATTTCTTACCAAAATATGTTAAACACAACCACTTTAATTAGATAGTAAGGAGAAATTTTACAATATTTAAATCTTGTTTACTAAAAGTTCCCAATGTTTCATCGGTGCTCTTTCTTAATGAAGATATTCCCATCTTAGATTAATCTGATAAGTTCATTACCAACCTAGCCGACGTGTGTGATTATAGGTTAGGCTGGGGCTCCACTTGCCGTAGTTATCGCGCCGTAAATTTCGTGCGCTACACGCGACAGTAGGGTGACTCCACAGGCAACAATACCAACCACAATCTGCAGTGTCGTCGGATTGTGGCGGTAGGCATGAGCTAGTGCAGACGCGACACTAGGGTCTATAGCCAGTGGAGCAGCCTGTTAGCAGCAGAAAATTGGAGAGGTTCCGTTTTCGTGCATCACTTCACTCTGCAGCGCGCAGTAAAAGGTTGTCGCTGCAGACTGTCGCTAGTGGAGCGACCTCCGTTTGTTCTCTGCTTTCCTATTCTTCAGATTTACCAATCACACCTTGTAGCGCGATAAATCACGACAAGTGGAGCTACAGCCTTAGGGCGAAATCTTGGTGTCACGCATGAGAGCGGTCAAATCCGATCTTTTTTGTACGAAATAAATGAACACTTACCGTCCGAAAACGAGTCTGTTTGAAGACGTTCAATGTATTCGATACCCTAAGAAAGGAATGTTTCAGAAGGACGGTTACTTTTAGTGAAAGCATTGAACTTTCAAGTGATACAAAGATTGACAGGTTTTAAACATAGCTTTAGTTTGTTGTTTTTTAGGTTTCTTTAAATGCAAATAACTAATTATGATATCATGGCTCCAAACTACTGTAGGGGTTTACAACCCAACACCGCAGCAATTTATTACCTCATATAAAAGGAATTTCACCACTCTCTTAGCCCACTTACACTTTCGCATATTTGTCCTAAACGCGGGTTCATCTTCCACAACATCGATGGGGTACAGGTTTATAGCCTGCGAAATTGTATGCGATTGTCCACACATTAGCCAAAAGAAACCACTATATCCCAGACAAAAGGAAGAAT
Organism: Prosapia bicincta; assembly: GCA_036971475.1. Lineage (NCBI taxonomy): Eukaryota > Metazoa > Arthropoda > Insecta > Hemiptera > Cercopidae > Prosapia > Prosapia bicincta. Next base: position 11,053,634 of record JBAIZL010000376.1, read on the forward strand.
GCCCTTATCTTAATCCAATCTGAAATAACATTTCTTCTTGAAACCTTTATGAAATAGTCAAAATGATTCATTGTTGAATTCATGCATTTTGTAGTCCATTACGTTCGGTGAATCGTATTAATCACTTAAACAATAGTTTATGACTATCCGAACTTTAAATTTAGTAAATTTGTTAAAACTTACTGAGACAGAACGTTTTCGATCGCTATATGCCGATCTTCATCAGTGTCTTCTGCTTGGAGATGTTGGGTCAAGCGGTGACGGTTTTAAAGGTAGGTTTTCGATAGTATCAAAGAGTATGTGTGATTTGTATTGTGTTTGTTCGTTTAATATGTTTGTATTTTGTGTTTTTGTGTGTCTGTAAATTTCACATTGTTCCAGTATGTTGAGATGTGGTCCTTTTTTTGTTGACGTGTAGGATTTCTAAATTATGATAAATGTTTGTGTATTGTTGTCCAGTTTCTTTTAAGTGATTGTAAAATGTTGAGTTGGTGTTCTGTTTGTGTTCTTCGACTCTTTGTTTAAAGCTGCGACCTGTTTGTCCAACGTAGAATTTGTTACATTCGTCGCAGTTCAGTTTGTATACGCCTGGTGCTTGAGTTTATCTTTGTTGTTGGTGTTGTGTTGTATTTTGTATTGTAACTTGTTTCTATTTGCTATTTTGTAATCTATTTTTTGAAATTTGCGGGCTATTTTGTTTGTTGTTTTGTTTATGAATGGTAATGTAATGTATTTGTTTTCTCTGTCTGTAGTGTTTTTTAAAAATTTTGTACCATAGTTTGTCTATTATTGTGGTGTTGTATCCATTTGTGTATGCTAAATATTTAATTGTGTCTAGTTCTTTGTTTATGTTTTCTGTGGTAATTGGGTCTTCTTTTCTTCCTCGGTAGAGTGTAGATCTACTGAGTATACGTGATCTTGAAGATGGAATGGCGTAATAACATCCTCTATTAAACTCTAACTGATCGCCCCGAAACTACTAAGAAGAAAAAATTTCGCCAGACGAATACATTCTATAATTTAATACAGCGACTAGCCTACTCCTCAACAAATTGTTGCGCTCTAAACAAATAAGCCAAAGAGAGTATCTAAGACAAACTATAAAATGGGATTCTGGTATAGTTCTGGTTAGGTATAGATTCATTATGGTATAGTTCTGAGTATGGAATATTTCTGATTCCGGTATAGTTTCTTCTGGTGTAGTTCTGGTCTGATATAGTTCTGATTCTGGTATAGTTTTGTTACTTAATTTCTAATTTTAATTTAGTTTGATTCTGGCATAGTTCGATTCTGTTAAAATTTTGATCCTGGTGTAGTTCTGGTTCTGGTGTAATTCGATTCCGGCATAGTTCTGATTCTCCTATATTTCTGAATATGTTATAGTTTGACTCTGGTATATTTCTGGTGCTCGTATAGAATTGAATTTGGTACAGTTTGTTTTTTACATTTTTAATTCTCGTATAGTTTTGATTCTGGTATAGTTTGATTCTGGTATAGTTCTGATTTTCGTACAATTCTGATTCGCGTTTAGTTCTAATTCTAGCAAAGTTCTGATTCTGGTATAGTTCGATCCTTGTATAGTGTTGAAGCTAATACAGTTTGATTCTGATATATTCCTGATTCTAGTATAGTTTGATTCTAGTATATTTTGATTCTGGTATAGTTCTGATTTTGGTTGTTGTATATATCGTATGGTTAAACTATATTTTACTATTCTTTATGCTTGACTATTCTCAATGTTTGAATATTCTCTATGCTTGACTATTCTCTATGTTTGACTATTCTCTATGTTTGACTATTCTCTATGTTTGACTATTCTCTATGTTTGACTATTCTCTGTGGATAAGTTTGAAATTTGCTTTAATAACAGAAGACTTTGGATATCAGCACTTAAATGTTTAAGGGACGAAAAATAAAAACGACAATGGTATAAAAAAAACGATAACCAAAAGAAAAATCTGTTCACGCATGTCCCTACGTTTACCTGAAGCCATACTGTCATAGTTCTGTAAGAATTATTATTAAAACCTATGCGGCACTTGTTCGCAGTTAGGTCAGCACGGCCGCGCTTTCCGCGCAACTCAATAGCTTCCTAATTGCTGGACTTATGTCACGCGCAAGAGCAGAAACCGCTGATTGCATAATTGCAGTAATAATTACCCAGATGACCGCCTGCCTCGGCCACTTCACGACAGAAGGCTGTCAATCTACTTTCACGACATGTCGATTCTTTCGTAATACTCTTACAACACATCTAATCTTGACATTATTTTTAAACGTTTATTTTTAAACGTTTTTTAAACAGTTTGTTTATGCAAATAAAAACAAAATATTTCATTGTGCGGGTTTGCGCGTAAGCTACTTACCGTACATTTATTTCTTTCATAAAAATATATTTTCAATAACAAGTTTGTGGGTCAAATAAATGTAAAGTACAACTTTTTATAAAGTTTATTTCGAAATTATCTTTAAAAGATAAGATAATGTGTTTTTGTTTGTAGAAAACCTGTGAATTTTCATGATTACATGAAAATTAGACTTGAAACTTTAGAAGATATTTTACTTCAAAAAAATAAAAGTGCTTGAAATCTAAGATTATACCTTGTATGTAAAAAAATGCAATGGTAGCCGTAAGCTATAAATACCTCTAATGGTATAAAAACTCAGTATCTTGATCAGCAGAAAAATTATTTTATTCTTGTTAGGTATTTTCGGAATTAAGAAAGGTTTTACCAAAGTGTTAAAGAAAATACTGTTCTAGACTTTATGTTTATAAATATTTAATTTAAAGTTTCTGAAATACATATTAATGCAAAGTAGAAAAATCGGAAAAAGTTATTTTTATCAATTAAAGTAAAATATTAATGATTTGTTTTATACTATCATTGAAGATCTGCAAATATGGAGCTTGTCACCTCAATTGGACACGAAAAGTAGACACAAAAATATTACATTATAAATTTAACTGCCCTATATTAATTGAACTAAATTAGTCAAACATTTATTTAATAATTTTTTTTGTATTCAGATCGAAAATACATCTATAGGACAAAATAAAAACTGGGAGAAGTTGGTGTAAAGTGTGTTCCCACCCACAGTCTACAGTTGCCCCATACTAGTTGAATAAGAGTTTAAAAATCAGTTAATGTGTTTTAGTACGGTTGAAAAATTAACTTATTTCTTTTTAAGTACGAAACCTTGAAATTTTTTAAAATTTAATGTTCCATATTTTTATCCTTTATTTAAAAAATCCTTGAACAATGTTCTGACAAATTGTTATTTAGTGTGGTTATTATGAGGTGTGGCTACTATTAAGCGTAGCTGCTACTAGGCGTGGTTACTATTCTTCGTGGCTACTACTAAGTGTGATTTCTAGTATTTACGTTTAGAATTAAGTAAGGGGTGTGATTACTATTAAGTGCGGTCACTATTAAGTTTGGTTATTATTAGGTGTGGCTGTTAGGGTGGCTAATAATAAGTGTTCATAAATTCAAGTGGTAATACATTTTTATATTAAAAAATTAAAGTACTTTGTTGGGAGTATTCCATAAAAAAGTAGGTTACACGGAATACTGTATTATACAATAGTCTAAGCAACGTAGTTTAGAGAATATACAGTTTTTCAAAAATATGTGAATAAACGCTTCTATTTACATTTTCACTCCAGATACCATTAACCGAAGTTCATATTTACATTGCATCACTCATGGTAGAGTTTTCTTGGCAATGTAAATATTGTTAAAATTCAAGATAATCATTATAGCTTTGTACAAGATGATTTTAATAAATCGTAGAATACGTGAGAGATATACAAAATATTACAAAATAATAATAATGTTACGATGTAGGTATACTGAACTGTTTATTTAACACATTTCCGTTTTGATAGTGATAAAGCATTTTTTTTACAGTTTAAGTATTTTATAAACATGTAATTGCCTTTAACTCAATTCCTTAAATCAATTTTATCCTGAAAGTTTACAAAAATCAAGCAGGTAATTTTACTTTACTAATAACCAAACAATAACGAAAGCAAACCCACAATCTATATTTTGTTTTTTAAAGGCTTCTCAATGACGTCATGGTCATCAGTTAGTAGACACTATATCCTAGACTAGATGTCTATAAAGTAGCGTTATAGATTAGATGATCTATTGTTAACAATCACCGATAGTGATGACGACTAAAATTCTTTAAGGGACATATTTATGGATTATGAGTTAGTATTCGGTATTATTTAATTATTAACTTCGGAACAGGACCGTTTTAGTATTATTACGTTTTAGAAGGTTTAAAGTTTATCATACAATTTTATTCAGGAGTTTTAAAAATTAATTATACATAAAAAAATCTATGCTGCATAGTTTCTACCGGTAAAAGGATGTTAGATATTTATTAAGATTGTATTCTTCTAAATTCTCTGATAAAATCTTTAAACTAATTTTTTATGTAAAAATAAGAGATTGCAATTTGAGTGATTAGAAAAGGCTGAAATGTTTTTGCTTATCCTAAGAAACGTGCTCCAAGCCACCGGAGCCTGATTAAGTGTTTGCGAGCGGCGATAATACTGTTGGATTAAACCGAACAGAAAGTTATGAAAATAACAAACTTATCTCTATGATGGATTGTTTCAAGTTACACAATTAGAAGAGAATATTTCTACATCTGTTCTAGATATGTGAGTGACGCGGGTGAAACATGTTCAAATCTACAGTTGTGACAACTCTAACGCTGTACAGCATTGCTATCTCCGAGGCGTTGGCCGTGAGTGACATTGACGCTTCAGGATGCCCGACAAAACCTATCGTGTTAGTGTACGCTGGAGGGAAAACGGCCAACAGCATCTGGGAGTACGTCACCGCTTATTTCGCGGCCAAGTACCTCCCGAATCACCTACCATACGTTATGAAGCCCGCCACCGATCTGGTGTCTGTGGTGTTCGACAACGTCACCTTGCCGGTGATAGAAGACGTGCCAAAAGCTTGTGAACGCATCAAGGACATCAATTACATGAATTCCAACACGCACATTTGGGATTTTATCCCGCTATCGACGGCCAAGAAAAAGTTCGCTAATGCTACTGGCAACATTATCATAAGGGAATTCACAGTCTTTATCGAACCTATGGTGATTCCTGAACATTTAAAGGAAATCAAGCAGGTAATGCCGTACAAAAAGTGGCTAATTCAGCATGCACATAAGACACTCTGGAAAGTCAAATTAGACTATTTTATCCGTACGGGAGTGGTTAACATAACCTTCGTAGCAGTGCACGTCAGAAGGACCGATTATTTAATGCACGCCAAAACAGTTAACCAAACTTTGGTGGGGGCGAGTTACTTTAAAATGGCTATGAACTTCTTCAGGGGTAGGCGTGAGGAGTTGGGTAATCCTGTTTTTGTAGTGGCTAGTGACGACAGGAATTGGACAACGGAAAATTTAGAAAAGTCGGAAGACGTTTTCATTGTCGGAGGCGATTCAGCGGTGCCCGCTAAAGACTTGGCTCTTCTGAGTTATTGTAACCACTCTATCTATGACTACGGTACCTATGGACTTTGGTTGTCTTTGTACACGGAAGGTCAAGTTGTGGTAACATGGCAAAATTTTAATCAACAGTATAAAGTACTCCACAAGAATCCCAAGTGGCACTTCGTAGATCCTGTTACGAATAAGTTTATTTAATATTAAAAACTACTGAGAAGGTAGCTCAAGAATATTGTTGGAGATATTTAACGGATGAGAACAGTGACTGTTAAATTCGATAAATTTGTAACAAGGACTTAATAGAATTTAAAAAAACTTCATGTTTCTACAACCAAATGTAGAAAATATTTATTTTTTAACAGTTTTCAAAAATTAAACTTTGTAAATTATCCTATTTACAGGTTTTTCAAACATTTATTCAAAATGAAATAATATTAATTTTATTTATTAAGGTACATATTTCACAAAAAGTTAATTAAAATATTTGATGTGTTAAGAATAGTTATTTATACTTCAACCATTATGGAATTAAAGTCTCCTAAAAAAAACAATGGTTGTTTGTGGTAATGTTTGAAGTGATCACTGTAATCTACCAACCCATTTTCCACCCGTACCCGTTGGTCCATTTTCAACTAGAATTGTACCCCTAAAATGTAACTACCACTCCAAAACTGTAACGCTTATTTTCTGTTCTCTTCTTGTAATTTCCTGTTCTCTTCTAACACACAAACACATTAAAAGCACATATGCTTAAGAGTTAAGCATATATATATATATATATATATATATATATATATATATATATGTGTATTTGTTTTCCCTGTCTGTAGTGTTTTTTTAAAATTTTGTACCATAGTTTGTCTATTATTGTGGTGTTGTATCCATTTGTGTATGCTAAATATTTAATTGTGTCTATTTCTTTGTTTATGTTTTCTTTGGTCATTGTGTCTTCTTTTCTTCCTCGGTAGAGCCTACGCTAGATCTACTGAGTATACGTGATCTTGAACATGGAATGGCGTAATAACATCCTCTATTAAACTCTAACCGATCGCCCCGAAACTACGAAGATAGATATTTCGCCAGGCGAAAACATTCTATAATTTAATACAGCGACTAGCCTACTTCTCAACAAATTGTTGCGCTCTAAACAAATAAGCCAAAGAGAGTATCTAAGACAAACTATAAAATGGGATTCTGATATAGTTCTGGTTAGGTATAGATTCATTCTGGTATAGTTCAGAGTATGGAATATTTCTGATTCCATTATTATTTTTGGGTATTATTTTTGTTTGTTACTATTATTACGCTTTCTTATTTTACGTCGTTTGCATTGTGTTGGTTTCTTTTCGCTTTCCTTATGCATTGTCAACTTGTGAAGCAATTTTTGATACAGTTAATTCAGCTTGTTTGTTTATTTTATTCTTTTCATTCTTCTTTAATCCTAGAGCATTGTGTATGATATTATGTGGTAGCCATGGCAACAATTTAAGGTTGTACACTGGAGGTTTCGAAAATGACAGCCACAAAAGCCTCTAAAGTGATTAGTTGACAACCCGCTATGTCTAAATAAATTATGTACAACGTTTATGCCGCTGTAAATGGTTTAGAACAGGCAGGGATACATACGAGTGATGTAGCTCCGACAGAGAAGTTGAGGCTCAACGACAACCAGAAGATGCAAAAAAAATATTCATATACATCTTTGAGAATTACATTATTAGTTATGGAAAGGTTGTCTCAGTGCCAAAATGCTAGAGTTCGAACATGAAGATACTCAGTTCGATTCCGACCTAGACACTCCAAATATTTACAACTTATTTGTTGAATGAATATTTGAAACGAAAACTATATTAACATAAACTTTCATCCACTAGAGGTTAAAAGTTGTATTTGAACTTGATTGGATGAATAAAAGTGTATTTTATCAACGATTGAAAATTTGTACAATATATAAGAGAGTGTGAGCGAATGGAAGGAACTGAATAGAATCAAACGACACATAATTCAATGTAAAAAACATGAAGGTAAAATTATATATCAGGAGGATGTGAGTTTAAAGAAGCAATTGAATGAATAAACATTGGTAAGTGGAAGAGAGACACAGAATAGATAGTCTTGTATTGCAACCACTTTGAATCATAGTTTGTAAACTACAATTGAAACCAACTTTAGGCTTGATTTTCATTTAAATCTGTTCTAGAGATCCTTTACTAATAGAAAATCTTTTACACAAAACAAAGACACGATTTTTTCAATAAATACAATGCTTCAAATTTAAGGTATTTTTAGGTTAATTTTTTCAATGAATAAATAGTTGAAAGTTTGTTACACTTCAGTAGAGAAATATCATTAAGAAAACGAGAAAATTCTATTGCTTGGTTGTGTTCAAGATGTGAAAAATATTTGATAATTAATATAAAAAGGTCATTATTTTATGATTAATAAAATTCACGTCTACTACTGTCGTCAATTGTTTTAAATTTGTACGGACATTTAGTAATAAAAGTATTAATTAGGTTTATTAATGAAGATGAGTGCATTATTAGGCAAAAATTTAGGTACAAAAAGAATTTAATGCGGTCAAACTAATTTCAAGAACTACTTTTCCATCATTAGCGTGCAGCCTACAATCAAATTCAAAATCATGGAATTGAATTATGATGACACTTAACATTTATCGTTTTTTAAACATGTCTAATCAATATACGCTGCCATTATCCATATAAAATAATTTTGTTACAGTCTTTGAGCTAATAATGGCGACGTAGTTGTTGAAACATTAAAGACAATATTGCTATGAAGATTGAGTATTAGCGTTACGTATGGACACCACAGTGAATTGATCCTACAATAGATACAGGGTTTACATTATTAAAAAGTTACTAAATTCAGCGGCATCTAGTAGAGAAGATTGAGGTAATCTGGTACGTTCGATTACGTCATAAAATAATTATATATTATAGTTTTTACGGCCCCACCAATGCTCATTATCAGAGTTCGTTACCGTGATTAAAACTTTTAATTTTTAAGAGATAGAATGTTGGAGATCTTACAATGCTGTAGAGAGTGGTAGTTTTTTGGTGACGACTACAGCCCTCAAATTGACCAAAGTGGAACATATGCGATGTTTTCAAAAACGTCTCTAGCCTGCTGGCCACTTCACATAGTCGATCCAACGTAATTTCGTTACTTACTTCTTACCTTCTGCGGACGACCAGGATCATGTGACTCCGATGGTCCAATGCCCGTAATAAGTTGCTGCAGCCAAGGTCTAAAACTGTTATTAGTTAATATTGTTCTCATATTATTCTGTCCTTCTAGTCCAGAAAGCAGAGCTGCTCTTGATGGAATTAGTGGGGAGCATTTGCAGGAGGATTTGGTCCAAGTTCTCCCCTTCTGTTCTACAGTTGGGGCAGAAAGGAGATTCACTTAAATTGAATTTGAAAAGGTAGGTCTCAGTCACAATATGTCCGATTCTTGCACGTGCTGCAAAGGTGGCTGTGGCTCTGGGAACTTCTTGATACAGCTCTAGATCATTTGATTCTTTTTGTATGACATAGAGGTTTCTTCCTTTGGTTTCCTCTCTCCAACCGTGAGTTCATTTCGCTCTGACTGATGCTTTCCCAGCACTTAAGTATTTATTCAGGGAGGATTGTTGTAAGAAAACCGGGCCCATTTTTGCTGCTTGCTTGGCGATTCTATCTGCTTTTTCATTGCCATCGATGTCGCAGTGTGAAGGGATCCACTGGATCTGTATTTCTTTCTCACATATTTTAAGAGTGTTGAGCATAGTTGCTATTTCTTTAAAACTGTATAAATAGATTCCTGGTTCCTGTTTTTCTATAATGTGCATTTCGTTTCACACTTATTTTTCTGTGAAATGACCTAAGCAGAGATGTTAGGTCACATAGCATTATCTAAGAATCAGTCTGTTGACCAATAAGAGGTGATTGAAGCTTTCCTTAAAAAAATAACACAATGTTTAAAAAAATACATTGACGAAGATCGCCTGGCGTGATATCAAATATTTGTTGTCAGTATTTTAAAAATTCACTTAAATTTTAAGCTTAGCTGGTTGTTATTAAGTTTAATAGTAATGTTAAAGTTTTCCGAACTTCATGGACAATGAAATCTACAACAAAAAATATTTTGCTTTTTACCAACGGTTTTATTATATGACTTGTTTTTCATTGCATTTCTTGTTAATTTCACTCCTTTCTACTTATTATTCGTTTAATTCTTGTACTAGTGAATATTATAAAGTAGGTGATTAAATAGGTGAGCACAAATGGCTCGCCTACATTGCATTTCTTGTTAATTTCACTCCTTTCTACTTATTATTCGTTTACTTCTTGTACTAGTGATTATTATAAAGTAGGTGATTAAATAGGTGAGCACAAATGGCTCGCCTACATTGCATTTCTTGTTAATTTCACTCCTTTCTACTTATTATTCGTTTACTTCTTGTACTAGTGAATATTATAAAGTAGGTGATTAAATAGGTGAGCACAAATGGCTCGCCTACATTGCATTTCTTGTTTAATTTCACTCCTTTCTACTTATTATTCGTTTACTTCTTGTACTAGTGAATATTATAAAGTAGGTGATTAAATAGGTGAGCACAAATGGCTCGCCTACATTGCATTTCTTGTTAATTTCACTCCTTTCTACTTATTATTCGTTTACTTCTTGTATTAGTGAATATTATAAAGTAGGTGATTAAATAGGTGAGCACAAATGGCTCGCATACATTGCATTTCTTGTTAATTTCATTCCTTTCTACTTATTATTCGTTTACTTCTTGTACTAGTGAATATTATAAAGTAGGTGATTAAATAGGTGAGCACAAATGGCTCGCCTACATTGCATTTCTTGTTAATTTCACTCCTTTCTACTTATTATTCGTTTACTTCTTGTACTAGTGAATATTATAAAGTAGGTGATTAAATAGGTGAGCACAAATGGCTCGCCTACATTGCATTTCTTGTTAATTTCACTCCTTTCTACTTATTATTCGTTTACTTCTTGTACTAGTGAATATTATAAAGAAGGTGATTAAATAGGCGAGCACGAATGGCTCGCCTACATTGCATTTCTTGTTAATTTCACTCCTTTCTACTTATTATTCGTTTACTTCTTGTACTAGTGAATATTATAAAGTAGGTGATTAAATAGGTGAGCACAAATGGCTCGCCTACATTGCATTTCTTGTTAATTTCACTCCTTTCTACTTATTATTCGTTTACTTCTTGTACTAGTGAATATTATAAAGTAGGTGATTAAATAGGTGAGCACAAATGGCTCGCCTACATTGCATTTCTTGTTAATTTCACTACTTTCTACTTATTATTCGTTTACTTCTTGTACTAGTGAATATTATAAAGAAGGTGATTAAATAGGTGAGCACAAATGGCTCGCCTACATTGCATTTCTTGTTAATTTCATTCCTTTCTACTTATTATTCGTTTACTTCTTGTATTAGTGAATATTATAAAGTAGGTGGTTAAATAGGTGAGCACAAATGGCTCGCCTACATTGCATTTCTTGTTAATTTCATTCCTTTCTACTTATTATTCGTTTACGTCTTGTATTAGTGAATATTATAAAGTAGGTGGTTAAATAGGTGAGCACAAATGGCTCGCCTACATTGCATTTCTTGTTACTTTCATTCCTTTCTACTTATTATTCGTTTACTTCTTGTACTAGTGAATATTATAAAGTAGGTGATTAAATAGGTGAGCACAAATGGCTCGCCTACATTGCATTTCTTGTTAATTTCATTCCTTTCTACTTATTATTCGTTTACGTCTTGTATTAGTGAATATTATAAAGTAGGTGGTTAAATAGGTGAGCACAAATGGCTCGCCTACATTGCATTTCTTGTTAATTTCATTCCTTTCTACTTATTATTCGTTTACTTCTTGTATTAGTGAATATTATAAAGTAGGTGGTTAAATAGGCGAGCACAAATGGCTCGCCTACATTGCATTTCTTGTTAATTTCACTCCTTTCTACTTATTATTCGTTTACTTCTTGTACTAGTGAATATTAAAAAGTAGGTGATTAAATAGGTGAGCACAAATGGATCGCCTACATTGCATTTCTTGTTAATTTCATTCCTTTCTACTTATTATTCGTTTACTTCTAGTATTAGTGAATATTATAAAGTAGGTGGTTAAATAGGCGAGCACAAATGGCTCGCCTACATTGCATTTCTTGTTAATTTCACTCCTTTCTACTTATTATTCGTTTACTTCTTGTACTAGTGAATATTATAAAGTAGGTGATTAAATAGGTGAGCACAAATGGCTCGCCTACATTGCATTTCTTGTTAATTTCACTCCTTTCTACTTATTATTCGTTTACTTCTTGTACTAGTGATTATTATAAAGTAGGTGATTAAATAGGTGAGCACAAATGGCTCGCCTACATTGCATTTCTTGTTAATTTCACTCCTTTCTACTTATTATTCGTTTACTTCTTGTACTAGTGAATATTATAAAGTAGGTGATTAAATAGGTGAGCACAAATGGCTCGCCTACATTGCATTTCTTGTTTAATTTCACTCCTTTCTACTTATTATTCGTTTACTTCTTGTACTAGTGAATATTATAAAGTAGGTGATTAAATAGGTGAGCACAAATGGCTCGCCTACATTGCATTTCTTGTTAATTTCACTCCTTTCTACTTATTATTCGTTTACTTCTTGTATTAGTGAATATTATAAAGTAGGTGATTAAATAGGTGAGCACAAATGGCTCGCATACATTGCATTTCTTGTTAATTTCATTCCTTTCTACTTATTATTCGTTTACTTCTTGTACTAGTGAATATTATAAAGTAGGTGATTAAATAGGTGAGCACAAATGGCTCGCCTACATTGCATTTCTTGTTAATTTCACTCCTTTCTACTTATTATTCGTTTACTTCTTGTACTAGTGAATATTATAAAGTAGGTGATTAAATAGGTGAGCACAAATGGCTCGCCTACATTGCATTTCTTGTTAATTTCACTCCTTTCTACTTATTATTCGTTTACTTCTTGTTCTAGTGAATATTATAAAGAAGGTGATTAAATAGGCGAGCACGAATGGCTCGCCTACATTGCATTTCTTGTTAATTTCACTCCTTTCTACTTATTATTCGTTTACTTCTTGTACTAGTGAATATTATAAAGTAGGTGATTAAATAGGTGAGCACAAATGGCTCACCTACATTGCATTTCTTGTTAATTTCACTCCTTTCTACTTATTATTCGTTTACTTCTTGTACTAGTGAATATTATAAAGTAGGTGATTAAATAGGTGAGCACAAATGGCTCGCCTACATTGCATTTCTTGTTAATTTCACTCCTTTCTACTTATTATTCGTTTACTTCTTGTACTAGTGAATATTAAAAAGTAGGTGATTAAATAGGTGAGCACAAATGGATCGCCTACATTGCATTTCTTGTTAATTTCATTCCTTCCTACTTATTATTCGTTTACTTCTAGTATTAGTGAATATTATAAAGTAGGTGGTTAAATAGGCGAGCACAAATGGCTCGCCTACATTGCATTTCTTTTTAATTTCACTCCTTTCTACTTATTATTCGTTTACTTCTTGTACTAGTGAATATTATAAAGTAGGTGGTTAAATAGGTGAGCACAAATGGCTCGCCTACATTGCATTTCTTGTTAATTTCACTCCTTTCCACTTATTATTCGTTTACTTCTTGTATTAGTGAATATAATAAAGTAGGTGGTTAAATAGGTGAGCACAAATGGCTCGCCTACATTGCATTTCTTGTTAATTTCACTCCTTTCTACTTATTTTTCGTTTACTTCTTGTATTAGTGAATATTATAAAGTAGGTGATTAAATAGGTGAGCACAAATGGCTCGCCTACATTGCATTTCTTGTTAATTTCATTCCTTTCTACTTATTATTCGTTTACTTGTAGTATTAGTTAATATTATAAAGTAGGTGATTAAATAGGTGAGCACAAATGGCTCGCCTACATTGCATTTCTTGTTAATTTCAGTCTTTTCTACTTATTATTCGTTTACTTCTAGTATTAGTGAATATTATAAAGTAGGTGGTTAAATAGGTGAGCACAAATGGCTCACCTACAAAGCATTTATTGTTTTTTAATGATTATTGTCTATTTGTTACGATGTAAAATATTTTTTTAAGTGACTAGTTCTTATCGCTCAGTATGTACTGTATACTTTTACAAGATTCGATCGCACCCGTTACGAGACACTGGATATATATAGATATACATTTACTTGTATTACTCTCGACAAACTCGACTGATACGTTGCGCCACGAGTTTGTTTTAAATTTATCATTTGCATATATATATATATATATATATATATATATATATATATATATATATATATATATATATATATACATACATATATGATAATTTAAAAATCATTGATGAATTTTGGTTTATATGTATATCCATAAATGTATAATGTATATATGTATACATATTTATTATTCTTTATATAAAAATGTATATTATACAGTTATGGAATATTTAAATACAGCATATAACTATATAATATGTACCGAAGTGAGCACGTGGATTTCAAATTTAAAAATATATTGATGATATTTTATAATTACACAAAATTATATACAAATGTGTACATAAATAGTATATACCTATATGACGTATGTATATTATTTAAGTATATATATATATATATATATATATATATATATATATATATATATGTATATATATATATATTGTATACACACATAAACAATATATATTTTTATCCTTAATATATTTTTTGTGAATGCGTATCTAAACAATCAAAATTATCTACATACATACATACATACATACATACATATATATATATGTATATATATATATATATATATATAAATATATATATATATATATATATATATAAATATAAATATATATAAATATATATATATATATATATATATATATATATATATATATTTATATATATCCGTGAATATGGTGATGACTAATAACTATTTGATCAATTTTTTAACATTGAAAATAATTTTTTTAAAAGGAAATCGCTTTAATGAAGGAAAATTAAGAAACATTTTCTGCTTCTTCACAACCAACTAACAGAGGCAATGACGGAAATACAGATAATAGTGAGAATAAATTTGAAAGAAAAATGATGTCAAGTGTAGCCATTTATATTTCACCAAGAAATAGTGTACAAGAAATTATTAAACGTTTACATAGAAACTTGTTGATATGTACAGAAGAAAGTTCTAAAATAATTGGCACAGAATGACAATGATTTTGAGTGGTGATTTTAACATAAACTTGGATACGTCAAACCTATTGGAAAACGTTTTAAAAGATAAATTAGATTTAACAATGTCAAATGATAGAAACATAAGTACAACAAGATATGGAACAACAATAGATGCCGTGTTTACAACATATTTAGCATATTTTTATTCAAGAGTTTTCATTTTATATTTTAGTTCTAAACCAATAGTTTCATTTGAATGCAATGATAATCAAAATGAAGTAATTATACAAGATAAAAATGAAAATGTAAATGATCAATAAATAATTACGTTATATAAATGTTTATTACTATTATATTTTGAACAGATTTTGAAAATTGTAAATAAAACTTGTAATAGAAACAAATAAAAAATAAATAAAAATAAATGATTTTTTCTATTTGAATTTTAAAGAGCTTAAATGATTTTGTCTGATTTTATTGTAAAATAAAAATATTAATAATAATTAAATATTAAGCGGACATAACAATTTTATTAATGCACACATAGTCATAACGCTCATTAAGAAGTAGTCGCTTCTATCGGCGCTCACCAAGTGCCACACACCGGTTTTTTTAAGAACATAAAAATCTTGCTTTACAGGAACAAAACAGAATTATATTGACGCATTCAATTATAAATTCGCGTTCAATATTTACATATCGAGGACAGATAAACTTCTCTGTCTACGATTACCACTGTTTGCTGTAAACACTATTATTGTATAAAAACGTATTTAATTATCTGTAAGTACGTATTAACGTCGTGGTCACCATGTTGAAACCGGCTGTGTTTGTCGTGGCAGCATATTATGTTGCAGTATTTTGGACCAAAGCTGAAGCTAGTGGTGTCAATAACGCTGGTTGTCCGACCAAGCCGATCGTGATCGTCTACAGCGGAGGCGAGACGGCCAACACTATCTGGGAGTACGTAACCTTGCTGGGTATTTCCAAGTTCCTGCCGAACCACACACCATACTCAACCCGAAGAACGAACAAGATGTTGACGGCGATTTTCGACAACGTCAGCATACCGGCAATAGAAGACGTGCCGGCGAGTTGCGACCGTTTAAAGGGCATTGACCACAAGACGCACAACAGATCCGCTGGTGAGTTTATGCCTTTGTCGATAATAAAGGAAAAGTTTAAGGATGAAAAGTACAACATCGTCTTACCCAAGTTTGTTGTACTGCCTGAGGCGATGATTAAGGACGTGAAGGAGATAAAAAAGACGATACCGTATAAATCGATCCTGGTTGACGAAGCGCAGCAGACGTTATCGAAAATAAAAAATGAATATTACACAAAAACTGGAATTAAAAATGTCACCTTTGTTGGCGTACACGTAAGAAGAGGAGATTACCTTTTGTACATATTGAATCGACCCAAACTTAGCTACGTTGGTATGGAGTTTTTTAAACTAGCGATAAACTACTTTAGAGCCAAACGCTCCGAGCTGGGGACACCTATTTTCGTAGTCACCAGCGACGACATGATTTGGGTGGAGAATAATTTTGAAACTTCTGACGATACTTTTCTTGCCGGTAAGAGTAACAACACAGCCAGAAAAGACTTGGTGTTAATGAGCAGTTGTAACCACAGCATCTTCGACTATGGTACATATGGACTGTGGGGGGCACTGTACACAGAGGGGGAAGTGGTGATGTCGTATCAAGGATGTACTCAAATATATATGGCTGTGCACGGACTTCCTAAGTATCATTTTGTGGATCCAAAAACGAACACGTTCATGAAAGTATGATTTGGAAAACACAGTGTTACAAACCGAACAGTCTCTTCAAGGTGTAAGGAGCTCTTGAGCTGAACCAGTAAAGGCGGTTGGATATTCATAAAAATTCAAAAAAAGTGATTTGATAAGATTTAAAAAATTGTATTTGTATGTAAAGAGTAAATAATTGTTTTTTGGCATTTGAAGTTTATTCCAAATAACACTTTTCATAAAAAGAAACATTGAATTTTATTGAACAAACATCCTTTGGAATTATCGTAAATCTTATTAAATGTTTTTCAAAAGAAAATTTAGTCTAGAAACTTTGGTGGTGGTCATATTTACAGTTTCTTTCCAGTTGTTTGAAAGTGGTAGAAACAATTTCAGTTGTAAAATTAAGCTACAGATTTGAATTTTTTCTAAGACTGGTAGATCGGTGAACAACCTCTTCCCGGAATTAAATCTATTGTATTACGGATATACTTGTTAAACTCGCTGCATTGGTATTAAGCTTACCAGAATGTAAGCTAATCGTAGAGTGTTAAACATCTTACCAGATGGTCAAGTATGTAGTTTATTTTTCACAATATTAGTGAGTGAAAAATAAAAGTCGGCCATATTAAACGGAATAAACTTTCTTGAACTTATTAAGAATGAGAGTTCGAGAGTAGTAGAGTACTTGAAATAGTAAGGATTTTGTTTGAACGAAGTATTCAGGTCGTTTAACATGAAGTTAATAAAGTGAAGACTGCCACAAGGTAACGCAAGTGATAAATACATCCAGAAGTGGTTCCTAATTATAATTCTACTGCAGCTGCAGACGGTGTGTAGAATACCAGGCTGACATCATCTTCTTTTCTAGCGATGCGGTATCCACTGGATCACACAGATGAACGGGTGTCCAGCATAAGTAATCATTAATATTCTTATATTCAATAGCAAATCATTCAATATAACCATCTCCCAACCCAAATTGTTAAAATTTAAGTTTAATATTATTCAAGATGTTTATAGAATGTTAGTTGCATTACAAACCTTATGCTACGATTTAGGCCAGTTTTATATTATCACAATTTATAACCAAGTCATTGTAATAATATTTATTTAAAATAAAAACATCATAATTAAATTATTTCAATCAAGGGTTGAAAATCTAGAGTAGTATAGGAATAAAAATAAAAATTTACGGATCAAAAATTAATTACAAGAAACATACATTAAAATAATAATTCGTCAGGCAGAGGGTATAAATTAAGGGTAACTAGTATTGTAATTAAATTGATTAAACTAATTTTACACTACTTAACTAAGTGAATACGTAATTGCTTACTTGCTGACGGGTTTCAAAACGATCGTTCCTTTTTCGAAGCTAACCTTCTACTCATCGAGATTCTACTTTCAAGATTATTACATCAAGAAACTTCAAAATTGATTAAGCTGCCATAAAATTAAATTATAAATCTAGAAATTGTCACATAAGCGAAAAAATTATTGAAAACGTTTGTGTTAAATTTTAGGTATTTAGGAATTAAATTTTGTTTTCTATCAAAATCTGTTTGATATATTTCCAAAGGGTGCACTCTATTATTTTATTGTTGTTCTGTACTTCCTTTGAGTTTTATCTCAGACAAAAAGTAAAATAATTATATTTATATATCTTGTTATATTTTTTAGATCGAGCTAAAAATTTACAATGTATCAGGTTTCGACAGACAAAAAAAACATTTTTTCGTTTCAAAACCTCCCTGATTGTTAAAATCTTTATTGTTACTTAATTTAGGTGTTTATTTTATTCGTTTTCAAGATAATTAATGTTGTTTTTCTATTATACTTCTGGTGGAATTAAGATCAACTAAAATTTATCACACGTGATATAATTTTGTTAGTAGCCACTTGTATGTTAAAAACAACACAATTTAGAAGTTTATGAACATATATTCTTTTATAATTGCTTTTATATTGTCATATTTATTGTTACTAATTAAATCGATTTTCTTTAGTTTATTGAAATTGGGACACTTATTGTATTTTTTACAGTTTTGAAGGGGTTAGTAACCTTTTCTTAATACGCTTAAGCGATTTATTGCTCTCACCAGTTCCAACCTGTAGCGGATTGTACTTTGTGTGCATCTCTGAAAGGCACAAATATTAAGTGATCGCAGACTCTTTTGATTGATCATGTTTGCAATAAACAATTTCAGTGAAGTAATCTCGTTAACTCCAATAGAGACGAACGTCACTGCCGTTGTATTCATGTTTTACACTCTCTACAATCATCAAGTTGTGTGCATTACGTTCGCAAAGCAAATAGGTGTCTTAATCTCTCAAAGTTTCATTCGTTTTGCAAAACAAATGTTCATTCATGATTACAAAACACATCTGTATCACATTGAGGAGACGTTTTATCAATTCAATCTAAAGAAGCAATTTGAAAATCTAAATTAATTGAATTCCGCCAAAAGCGGTCAGGTCCGTTTCTTATTTTATGCAGTATCCAGCCCGTGACAACCTTCTGTGAAAATCCTCCGCCAAATATTTTCAGAAAAGTAGCCCTTCATAAATCTTCCGTCGATCGAATGAGGTCGTAATTTGTTAACAATTTACATGTTGTTCTTATGTCTCAATAATAAAAAATAATAATAATAAATAAAATGAAATATTTTTTAAAAAAATCAAGTTTTTATATTTATACTAAATATTTTACTTTAACATACAAAATAGATTTCGTTTTGTGAATAAATTTAATATTTTCACAGATACATTTAATAAATATTTTACAGTTAAAAGTTATATGTATCTTTATCGGGGTTGTGTATAAGTGTTTCCTCGGTGAGAGAACCTGACTAAACAAAGTATGTGGGATTAGGTAGGGTTACGGAAAATATATGATATGCCCATGGTATTGTGAATAGAGGAAAGGAGGAAAGGTATAAATTGCGAGATCAGTATCCCTTACCTGGAGGGTGGCTGTTCTCAAGCGGTACGAAGGGCTCTTAAGGGGTGAGGAGGGGTTTCATAGTTCTCGCTTTATATTTTCATTACTGTTAAAACTCAAATGAAGTAAGACGTAAATATTACTAAAAGTTATTCATCTGACACAGATTTTGTCAGAATGAAGTGTCAAGAATATGAACCACAATCGGCTTATATGTGTATACTGATAGCAAATAAGTGTGCATTTAAAAATATATACATATTTTTATAAATTACGTTACCTATACGCTTTTGAAAAGATATATATCTTCTTTACCCGTCATTATGGTCATTAAAATTTCCTTTAACATATCTCAAAGAATTTTTAAATATAATGAAAGACAACATCATGAGTTAGAGTTTATCAATTTACTTTTTTTGATGGAATAAATTTGACAGGATTTTGGTTTTTTCTCGTTTAGCCTAATCATGTTTATAAAATAAGATACGTTTTCAGACATAACCTCTGTTCACATTTTACCATCATGTGCGCGTCATAGAAGCTTGCTATAGTGTTAGAAGTCTTGTGGTGTGTGCTAGAAGTATTTCGCTTAACGAGATTGGTGTCGATTCTCACTGTTGTCCCACAAAGCCTAGCTTTAACGTAACTTTAAAAGTTAAATATATACGGGGCATTAAACAGTTGTTATCATACAAGAAGTGGATGGTTGACGAAGCGCAGCGTAATTTAGAGTAAATAAAACCAGAATATTTTTCAGAGAACTGGAATCTACCTTTACAGATAATTATAAAAGTTATATTTTTGAAGTAAATACTTCTTTTGGGCGGGTTTGACTGTATGCCATTTACGAGGCTACGGTAAATCGAGAACTGAAACGGTCAGAAATGAACATATTTTTAATGAAATGGAAATGGATAAAAGTATATAGGAAGGGCTACAGAGAAGGCAGTTGACATGGTTTGGAAATGGAAACACGAACGGTAGAAGACAGGTGGTTCTGGAAGGTACTAGAGTGAACTACCCCAGGGAAAAGAAACTCGGGACGGCCACGAAGACGTTGGCGTGATGGCATCGACAAAGTAATGACTGGACGAAACCTAGTATTAACGTTTGAAAGAAGGAATTGGAAGTTAGGAACGAAGAGGGGGTGACAGCTATAATATTATGTATATATATATATATATATATATATATATATATATATATATATGTTTAATAAAACCATATATGGTTTTATTAAACATATACATTTTATCAAGAAATATTTCATCTTAAAAATACAATATATATATATATATATATATATATATATTTATATATATATATATTATATATATAAATATAAATATATATATATATATATATATATATATATATATATATATATACAAATACAAGAATTATAATTGAATTTACAATTCAAAGCTTTTCGTTGGCTAACAGTACCAACATCATCAGATTGTGTATTAATAAAGAACTAAGTTAAAATACAAATACAAGAATTATAATTGAATTTACAATTCAAAGCTTTTCGTTGGCTAACAGTGCCAACATCTTTTGCTGATGATGTTGGTACTGTTAGCCAACGAAAAGCTTTGAATTGTTAATTCAATTATAATTCTTGTATTTGTGTTTTGACTTAGTTATTTATTAATAAACAAGAATACATATTACGATATTTATATATAATATACATATATATATATATATATATATATATATATATATAAATATATTTATAAATATATTTATTATATTTATATTATTATTTTATTATTTATAAATATATTTATATTATATAAATATATATGACTGTATGATTTACACGAGAGAAACATCTCATCCGTTAAATACCATTACTAAATGCTCTTCTTATTTAAGCTTTAATTAAGTTATATAATTTTACACAACAGCTGATTTTATATTATAGATTACGTTATAAAACAGCTGTTTCAACGGGTAGCTAATAGGTTAGGCTACTTAATTTATTGTACATTATTAAGTTAAAATTTATTATTAAATAAAAATTTCAACAGGTAAAAAATGTATAGCTTTTTAATATTTCGATTATTCTAACAATAATAAATTAACTATAATGATAATGTGTTATATAGTTTTAGAACATCTGAAATAAGACCTTTGTTAGGGCATTTGGTATTTTTTAAGAAAAGGGTTTAAATAGTTTCTTTTGTATTAAAAATCTTTATTTAAATTCTTTGGAATTGTGTTTTATTTAATACATTTGTAGGAATTTATAGTTTGTTATTACTTAAATTTATTTTTTTATTAACTACAATTAATACAGTTTTTTTTATTAAACCTTCAACAACTACATTCTTCAAATTGAATTCTACTTTCACTTCTGTACAAGAATCCAATTGGCTAATTTTGTATTAAAAAAAGTTTCCAAATATGCTCCTCCTTTGTAGCCGTTTATACGTTTAACTGTAAACGTCATTTTAGACATAGCATACAAGATAACCTCGCATGATTATGCTAATCAAACAAAGTCTGATTATATTTGCAGACAAACGTTATTAAACAATGAAAATATAAAATTAATTGATCTTCCAATGCACAGCCACTGTTAACTTTCCACCATAATGTGGGCGTCATACACACCTGCGCTGGTCTTGTGTGTACTGGTCTTGTTTGGTCTTGTGGTGTGTGCTAGTAGTGTTCCGGTCAACGAGAGTGATGTCGATTCCCACGGTTGTCCCACAAAGCCAATCGTGGTTGTGTACAGTGGAGGCCTTACAGCGAACAACATTTGGGAGTACGTCACTGGGTACTTTGCAGCTAAGTACCTCCCGAATCATAAACTTTATTCGACAAGAAGAACAAATCGATTTCTAGAACCAATTTTTGACAATGTCAGTCTCCCGGTGATAGAGGACATACCTAAAGATTGCGATTCTATAAAGGATGTCGATGGCTATACATGGAACACGCATATTTGGGAATTCATACCGCTGAAGGAGGCCAAGGATAAATTTGCTAACGTCACTCACAACGTGATATTTGGCAAATGTTCTATATTTGTGGAACCTATGGTGACTCCTGAATACATTCGAGAAATTAAACAGGTGTTGCCGTACAAGAAGTCGTTGGTTGACGAAGCGCAACATAATTTGGAGAAAATAAAACAAGAATATTATCAGAGAAGTGGAATTAGAGACAAAATTACGTTTGTAGCGGTGCACGTCAGAAGAACCGATTTCCTGTCATTTATTTCAAAACGGTATTTCACTTATGTTGGAGTTGAGTTTTTTAAAATGGGGATGGAGTTCTTCAGGAGAAGACGGAATGATTTAGGAAACCCTATTTTTGTGGTGGCCAGTGACGACTACGAGTGGTGTGTACAGAACCTAAATAATTCTAACGACATATTCATACTTGGAGGCGACGCTGCCTATCCCGGCAAGGACTTGGTCCTGCTGAGCTCTTGCAACCACACTGTGTACGACTACGGCACCTATGGACTGTGGTTGGCCCTGTACACGGAAGGTCATGTGGTGACATCGTATCAAGGAGGGGAACAACATACCTGTGTCCTCTCACGAAATCCGAAGTGGCGTTTTGTTGTCCCAAAAACATTGCAGTTTAATGTGTTTAAATAGTAAAATATGTACTAATAATTTATAATCTAATAATTTGTATTACAGTCTTTAAATATTTTCAAATATGTAGAAACTATTAGACGGAGATATAAATTTCACAACACATTTATAGATTTGACACACACACCGTGACCAAATCGCAGCGTTCTCAAAACACAGCCCCCAACACGTTCAGCCTGCACTATAAGTAACCGTATTTATGCTACTGTAGGTCTGAAATCCACCAGTTCAACCATGGTCAAAATATTATACCACCCGACCTACTAGATCTTGGTACCTGTGGTGCGTCGAGCGTGATATGCCAGTGGATAATCTCTGGATTTTATGTAAAACCCAACCAAAATGTTCAATCATAACTGTGTAATAATATATTTAGTAATTATTATTTACCTGTTAATTTACTAGTTTGCTTTTGCAATAATACTACTTTTGATTTCTATTTTTGTTTATGGTTGGAAAAGCTTTAGAAATTTTATTTATTTGGTTACCTCAGGATAATTATAATAACTTTAAACATTGATTTTTCCATATTGATTTAATCAAATTGAAATTAACACCTTCTCTTCGTAATATGGTATTCAGATTTATAATAATTTGTCTAAAAGTTTACCATGTTTTAAACAATTACCTTTTAAATTTCTGACATGCTGCTTGTTGGTTTAAATAAAACTTAATATCTTTAGAACGCTGGCAGAGAGTTCATGAATTATATTGTTGACACTATTATCTAAAGTTCTTTAACATTTGTTCTTATTCGACAACAATTTTGGTGTTTTATACCTAAAATTATCTAATGAAATGACATGCATAGTTAAATATAACTTGATAATATATGTTTGAGTACAGTTTTCTGCCATTCATAGCGTTTCAATATTCTCCTTTTCAAAAACGTTAGAAATGGCAGAAAACTGTGCTCAAACATAGAGAAATATTCCTAACAGAAATGAAGATGAGTATATTAAAAATTTCAACATGATAATAATTTATACAAATCTACTTGTGTCCAAGAATATATTTCTAGACGTATCAGGCGACATTACTTCTTAGTGATTTTATTACAATTTATATTTGTGCGCCTAAACATAAGCCTCAAGGATTTTTTTTTGGAAGCTAATTTTTAATTGGAAACATTAATTGAATCCTGGTTGCTTAATATATTTCATATGTGCACAAAATTTGTCATATGCACTTAAGTAACTACTAAATAATTATTAATTGTCTTTATGATTTTTTTCATTCTATTTCTTTCTATTGTGTTGAGTGAATTTAATTAATTCGTGTTACAATTTCCTGATTTAACTGACTTGTGATAACTTTGATATTTAATTTTGAAACTTAAAACTGACATTCTTTATATGAATTTCGGTGATTTTATTACCACTTATTATATTTCTATTTTATGGTTTCTGTTCTTTCAAAAATATTCTTCAAATTATATTTTTATTGGATTCTTGTTTCCCTCTCTTTTTTACAATAATCTCTTAAGGAGTATCTCTTGACTTTATGAATCTAAAGGAAGTCATGTGCCTATAAATTGTTTTAATTATTAATGACCAATTAGTTATAAAAATTTACTTTAGAAATGTGAATTTAATATTTTTTTAAAATTTAATAAATATAATAAATGGTTATATTGGTGTACAATTCTGACTTGTTCCTAAAATTGTTACTGTGGTGCTCCTCTTCTCCCATGTTCGTAGGTTGAAAACTTTTTCTGAGGATGGAATTTCCTGAGGATGGAATCTTGCTGCACTCGGTAGAGCTGCCTTTAAAACTGTTTTTAAGTTAATATATTTTAAAAATTCCAAATTACGAATCACGGACGCTCGCAGATCGACATTTTCCACTAACCACGGACCAGCACTCTGAAGTTTCCCTTCTAGATCTTCCTCAAAACTCCTTCAAAAACTTCCTCTCTCCACGAGAGTTATTTGTCGTATTTTTCGATCAAGCATCCCCCCTACTTTGGCTTGACTATCGTTTGCGATATTTACTTATATAATACCTTTCGAACTTGCATTCTTATTGAACTCTGCACTTTTTCATTCCGGAATTTCTGCACGTATTTACTCTCTTGCTTTAACTGTCACTGATGGTTTTAGAATTTAATATTTTTTTAGCGTCATGGTCCGTTTCACATATTTAGATTCCATTAGAAACTCGAGTGATGATTTTACGCCACTCCGTTTGCTGGTTATTCTTTATCGTCACTCTGTAAGTCCCGATTTTGGCACATTTATAATTTTGGGGTGATCTAGTAACTATTTATCAATAAAAATTGTATTTAGAAAAAATTGTTAATATATAGTAATATTTTATTTTAATTATCTTATTATTATATTGGTACAATGTTCTGTAACTGTTTGTTTTATATTTTCGGCTTACTTGGGCTTTGGTGATTTTATTATAAATAACTTTTTTTTAAATTTAATTTTCTTAATCAGATTTTGAATAAAAATAAAATTAATCCCTTACACTAAAAACCATTTCTATACAAATTAAGCCCGTCGATTTGTCGACTGCTATGATTGTTTACACAGGCAGGAAAAGCGGCCTTGAAAACCTCTGTTTGCAATCATCCATCATAACACAACTTACAGTTTGTTTATTTTAAAATTCAAATAATATTTATGATTTTGTATTATATGTAAAATCTGTTATTTTGAGACAGATTTGGCCGTCTCAATACACACAAACATATACTAATTCACACGCGCTATTTTGTAAATGTCTTAATCCCTACTTTCTAATGTGTTGAATGAAAAACATAATTACGTATACGAGAAGAAATGTTTACTGACATGAACGGAAACAATATTCTTTAGTCGGTTGTAACATCACTGATGTTCACTGTTGTGATCAAAGAACAGTACTTACTAATCTGATAATTGGGTCTTTTCGGCATTGGCGATCGTCTGAGTTTTTACTGTGTAAATATTGAGTTGAACGTATTTAAAACAACTTTAGAGTGGCTTTTATATCTTACCTTACTTCTAATCACAGTGTAAAATGAAACCGCCCTGTAATCATTGTCCTGGGGATGTGAGGAGGGTCACAAGAATGAGGAGGGTCACAAGAAATTGTCTCAATATAGTTGTATGAGCGGGTTTGTCCGCGTGTTTGAGGGCGATGAAATATGTTAGACTTAAGTGATACATATTTTAACGTATGACGAAAAATTCATTTTATTTCACTCTTGTATTAAAAAAATAAATTTATACAATAATATAAATGATAATCTTAAGGACCTTTAGCTTATGATGGTTTTAATCAGGGAGATCATGTCTTTGTTTGGTAATGGCTGACCAAAACGGTGGTCAGCTTCGAGTATTATCTATTCAAGTATGTTAGTGAAACGTATAAACAAATATTTCAAGCGCCCGAAAACTTAAATGGCCCTTGAAAACTTGGAAATGTGAAACGTACCTCAATGCGGCAACAAAACAAGAGTTGTGAAGAAAATGTTATTTTAATATTACTACATTATTATACACGTAAATTACAATACTTCAAAAAGTTTCCGTTTAGGATAGGTTTTGTTAACAAAAAATAAAATAAATCTACTAACTGTATAAAACTAAAATCTGGAAATTACTCTACACTCACAAAACAATACGCTTTTACTCATAATAGCAATAGGAGCAGTGCTATATTGATACTATATCATTTTACGAACTGAATGTTTATTCAAATGCAATGTAGTGGGTATTTAACTTTAAAATTAATCGACACAGAGATGACGCAATACCCGTTACAGTAGTATATTTCTATATAAATTAATTTACCAGATGCTTTGTATCACATATGTTTGTATCAATTACGTGAACTCATGTTTTTGCACAGGTATATGACATTATATTGTAACATTGTGCGGTTATAGTCTACGTAGAGAATCATTTGTTTTAGAACTACGTTTCTGAAGTGAGATAATGTTTCAGTGCTACTTGTACTTTGTCTTCTTCAGCGGGAAATTCTGATCGCTTAACGGCAGGATATACCGTATGAATAAAAATAGGGGTGAGTAGAGTAATAAACATAATACGCGGAGTCCGTAAAGTCCTGATCAAGCACTGTGTGCGGGGTCTATCCGAGAAATCTCTAATCGTTACTTCACCATACCTTAAAGAATTCGGAATGGGAAATAAAGGAAATTTAGTCTCTGTTTTACTGGAAATAAAAGAAGTCATGCCTCGCTTGAATAAGGTAGAGTAAAATTCTTACCAAGGCCTTGCTTACGTCCTGAAACACCTAGGTGTAAGGATGGAATAAAAACCTTCCATCCTAAAGCAATACAGATACTAAAAAGGAAAGGACAGAAAAAAGATAGTGTCATATAATCTTGAAAGTTTATTATTTCCCATGATAAAGACTTATGGTTTATTTTTAATTTTTTAGAATTTACGTAAAATAAAAAACAAACCTATTAAAAATGAACCAATATATCTACCATACTATAAATGTAATCTTGGGAAAGTGAAGGAATGTACTATAATAAGACATGAATGGAATAAGGCTACATAAAGTGGATATAGTAGGCCTATTCTAAGAGGTGCAATAGTGGAGAAATATTATAAAAAAACTAAAAGCCTAATACAGTGAAAATAAAAATAGGATTTTCATTTGATACTAAGTTGTAAATCAGGAAGGGTGAGGAGAAACAGATTTCATGGGCAGGCGAAATCATAGAAGTTATTTATATTCATTACTATATTATAGAACATTTACAATATTATAGAACTAAAATACTTCAGGACAGTGGAAATATGTTTATTAACAATTTATAAGTATTACAAAATTGGTTTTTAGTGAATAAAATCTGCTAACATTAAACATTTCGTCCCAAGAAGATTTTGTCACCCATGAAAAACGAAGATATATCGCCCTATTTTTGGATCGGATTTGACAACGATCTCCAGATATTTCTAGACTGACACAACGTCCCACCTAAGGAGAAAGTTATAAAAAGGTCTATATATAAAATAATATATTGGCTGTCCTTCTCTTATAAAAAGTAAATCTAACTTGTCGCAACTTAATCTAACATAACCTAACCCAACCTACCTATCCTAACATAATTCAACCACATAGTATAACCTGCGGCTCATTGCCTTCGAAGTGGAATCCTCAACCTTTTGTTACTTACATATTTTGCATTTAACCTACAACCATTCTCTTTAGTTTCAAAGAAGGCATTGTTCAAAATATGTATAAATATTATTGTATTTATGTAATTTAAGACCTAGTAGGAAAGTTCTAAAAAAAACATATGTCACCCAAGTCCTAATAGGAAGATTCTAAAAATAGTCACGTACATCATTGAAGTCCTGATAAAAAAGTTCTAGAGAGACAAACATATGTCGTCTAAGGCCTGATAGGAAAGTTCTACGTGAATCGACCAAAAGAAGTGGTAATTACAGCCGTCTGAGCGAATAGGAAGTTCAAATCCTGCGGCGTGGGGGTGCCTAGTTGCCAAATCAACTTTAAACTTCCGTTCGTCGCTTAGTGTTATAGTAATTGTGGTGGAGTGAATTGTGCAGCTTGCTTTGTTCTGCAATTTCAATTTTGCTTCCCTTCAACAGTCTTTTTCAAGACTTTACTGTCTTGATCTATATAAACAGTTGAGTCGTAATGTTTTTACATTCCTTCTATAACCTCACACTCTCCTTGTGTATGCATCTTGTATAAATTTTCAATCATTAATAAAATACGTTCTTATTCATCCAATCAAGTCCAAATATTTTTTTTCCCCTTAAACCTATAGTTTGTGACAATTGATTTTAATAAAGTTCTTTAAAGTATTTATTCAATAATTGAACTACAAAAATTTGGGGGTCTAGGTCTGTTTCGAGCTATGTATTTTATGTTCATCAAAGTCTAGCGCTTTTTGACACTGACCCAACATTCCATAGATAGAAATGAACATCTCAAAGATCTATATGTAAAACCTCCATTTATAACCTTAGATTGTTGCCATGGTTGCCACACAATATCATAAATAAAACAACACAACGGAAGCGAAAAAAAAAGAAAGCGTATAAATGCCAACAAATGAAAATAATAGTCCATACATGAAAAAGAAAATAGAAAATTGCAAAGAAATTCCCTTTCTATTTTGCCACTTAATATTATTATTCTGACATATGTATATCCATATTTATATTAGTTGTAATTATAGAATAAATAGAAACTATAGTAAAATATTTCCTTGTTGATTTAAGGGTTTGACTTTAAATAAATTTTTATATTAATTATTTTCTTGTGTCATGTGTTTCACAACGCAATACTGATCGGTAATGTAAAATCAGACATATAATGCATATAAAGTAAACACAGATAATGCTTATGTCACATCCTAATCTATTTATAGCCGTGATTAGCTAACATTTGTTTGTATTATTATGGCAGATTAATCGTTCGGACGTTTATGCATTTTAGTCATTCTCTCTTATTTTTATAAGTCAGTTCATTCGCTTTTATTGACAGTTATCGTACCAGTGTGTTATATATATATATATGTATATATATGCTGATACGTATTCCTTCACGGATGGAAAAATATGATGAATAGTTACTATCTGGAGTACATCCGTTATTCTGCAGTCCATAAATTCGCAATTCCGACGTTTCGCTAGAATCTCATCCAGCATTGACGAGGTGAACCCAACAACAGTAGAAGAGCGAGTGAAGAGCGCAGATAACTCGGCTCCTATATATAGAGGCATGGCTTCATTCCTCTATTTGTTCCCGGAGAAAGAATTCGGTATTTGTTCCCGGAGAAAGAATTCGTTTGAAAGCATCTTAGTGCAGTTGCACACACACCGGTTTTAGACGGCCGGAAAAAAACCGATATTTTATCGGTAGCAGGTGCTTGCACACACGCCGGATTTTTATCAGTCGAGTTGCTCAGTAGCTACGAGAATTTTAATGAATCCTAAACGAGTTGCTGTGATGTGGTTATTGTATCGCCGTACTAAGCGCCGTAGGATTAAGCGCAAGTGCTGGATTCATCCAATCATTCAAAGCAGAGAACAGACGGGAACATTCTACACTCTTTTTGAAGAACTAAGGCGTGATGGTAGCAAGTTTTTCAACTTCTTCAGAATGTCTATTGCATCATTTGACGAGCTCCATGAGAAGTTGAAAAATGAAATTCAACATCAAAATACTAAAATGAGAAACTCTATTCCTTCACGAGAAAGGCTTGCTCTAACATTAAGGTAAGTAGTAAATCAATATAAAATAAGTCAATGCTTTCTCTCAATAAAATAAAGACCTGACACGTTTTATTGATGTTCCCAATCTACTAAGTAATAACAAATAAATAGAACCACAAGATGGCTACAACAATAAAACAAGACGTTCAAATAACTCTGATATTTTGTCTAGCCTTTTTTTTTTGTTAAATAGCTAAAATCACTTTAAACAACCCAAGAGTTTGCGAGTTAAAGAAAGTGTAGAGAGCAAATACACACACAAGTTATTTTTCAAAATTAACATTATTTTATTGTACATTAATAAAAGTAAATTAAAATTAGAAATAGAATAAAAATACATTTACAAATAAAAATACGTTAAAAAATAGAAATTAGGAAAAGTCTATTGTTGTGTCTGAATAGACTGATGCAGCTGGGGAGGTGCTCGCCGATGGAATTTCTGGAGATGTGGGCAAAGATGTTTGGCCAAAATCTTGATAATATTGTGCTGTACTTTGTTCTCTTCCTTTAGAAGAGCCTGCCTGCTGGGAATCATTGATATTGTTCTTTAAATTTATTAATGTGTTAGCTTTGTGATTTGGGGGCTGATAGGTTTGGGGCTGTTGTTGGGGCTGATATGTTTGGGACTGTTGTGGTTGATAGGTTTGGGACTGTTGTGGTTGATAGGTGAATTGATTTGAAAAAGATTGATGCGGCGGGAAGGGATAATTATTTGAGAAGTAGGAGGGTGTTGGTGGTGGTAGGAGTTGTTGTTGAGTTCTTTTGTTAATAATTTTCCCAATTACTTCTAATACACCCTTTTGAAATTCGAGCACTTCGCTGTCGTTGAACTTGTTCAAATGGGGCAAAACCACTTGAATGAAACATATATGGGGACTTACAGGTGGTTCTTCTAATGCTTTAATCATTTTAAGTTCTACCTCATCAGGCTGGCGGCGTCTTTTGTGTCCTCGCTGATTGGGGTTGTCACGGAGAGTCTCCTTCGGGGGTAGAGCATCAACATCTTCGTCTTCATTGTTTTATGTTTTGGCTTCAAAACTTTCTGCAACTTCCCTCGTCTGGTACAATTTATTTAAAATTTGCATTTGGTCAGCGTAGACGTACTTCTTAATATTACGGGCACCAGCTCCACTTTTCTTACATTCTTTTAGCTTCTTCTTCGACTTCGAGAACGCATCCCGAAGATTGCCCCATCTCTTTGTTACTTCTTTTCCTGAAACAATTATATACGTATATAATTAGTGTTTTAAATTGCAAACCTCTTCATAAAGCACGATACTGATAAGCCATTTTTTTTTGTTTTTTTTAGATATCTTGCTAGTGGGTGCACCTTTACCGACCTACATTACTCCTTCAGAGTTGGGATTTCCACTGCAGGGAAAATAGTAAAGGAAGTATGCCAGACCATCTGGCTAGTTATGAGGAATGAGTGTATACTTGAACTTTCTAAAGATTATCTTGAAACCATTGCTTCTGATTTTGAAAAAAATGCCAACTTTCCACATTGCATAGGTGCTGTCGATGGCAAGCACGTGTGTATAAATTGCCCGATAAGAAGTGGTTCTATGTTTTTTAATTACAAAGACTATTACTCTATAGTATTAATGGCAGTATCTGATTCAAAATATCGTTTTTTGTATATTAATGTTGGAAGCTCTGGCAAAGATTGTGATCCCTCCATTTTCAAGCAATCTACTCTTTGGCAATCAATACTGATAAACTCATTACTATTACCTGAAGAAAAAAGTCTGCCAGGGACAGAATCTCCTAAAGTCCCTTACTACTTTGTTGGAGATGAAGCATTTGGTCTTCACAGACATTTAATGAGGCCCTACGGTGGAACACACCTAACACTTTCGAGTGTGCTTTTGGGATATTTAGCAACAAATGGCGCATCTTCCACAGGCCTATAAACGTTGAACCGGATTTCGCAGTTGACATTGTAAAAGCGTGTATTGTTCTGCACAATTTTGTTCGTGACCGGGACGGTTATTTGCCAGAAGATACAACAACAATTAGTGGTTTGGAAGATTTACCAAGAGAGCCAATAGCACGGGGTGGTCTACAAGCTAACGACGTTCGAAAAATATTAAGTAAATATTTTGTAACACATATCGGGGCAGTTCCCTGGCAAATGAGTAAGATATGAGTAATGAAAAGATTATTAAGTTTTAATTTGTTGAGATTGTAGGACACATTTTCAGCTTGTTGTTTAATATTCTACTAATATTTAATATGTTTAATAAATCCTGTATTCTAAACAAGAGATTAGGACGAATAAAACCTCATATACAGAAAACTACTTACCAAATGCATTTTTTTCTTTATCCTCCATATCTTCAAAATTGTTTTTCAGAGCGCAGCAAACTTCTCTCCATGCATCCATGGTTTGATTCCTATCTTTAAATGAATCCAATGTTTTGTCCCACAAAACAGGTCTTGCCTCCACTAGCGAAAAAAGAACATCACTATCAATATCATCCATTGCAATTTGTTGTGCAAGCACTACCGATCTTAACTGAACAGTTGACTGGAGTGAATGGTCGGGAAAAAACCGGCGTGTGTGCAAGCGTGTATTTAGTCACGCACGCCACTGAGTAACCGATTTTTTGCCGGGACGGTCGCAACACAGTGGCAGTGGCCGGCTGCTCACCGGCATTTTATCGGCACCGATCTGAGGTCGGTGTGTGTGTAAGGTCCAGTTCCCACACATGGTTCACTACTGGAATTTGGACGACCGATAAAAAATCGGCCGTCCAAAACCGGTGTGTGTGCAACTGCACTTAGGGCTTGGCGACCATTTGGATTAGAATTGTGTGAGACATTTGTTTAAATAAATATAATCACTGTTTTGTTTGCAAGGTAGTAAAAAATTTTTTATTTTATTTTGTTTAAATCTAATTTCTATTACAGCACAGTTTGTAATTATTTTATTTTTTAACCTCTTCTTTCTTTGACAATTCTTTAACCTTTCAATACTAGTTTTATAACTTCATTTGTAAACAAATAATTTTTTATATCAAATTTTCTTACCTTCATTCTTTTTTAAAAATTACCATAAATTTAATTTTCATTTAAAATTAAAATTAATTCTTTCTTTGTTATTATTTAAAATTCAAAATTTAATATTTAATTTTTTCTTCAATTCAAACTTTTAATTTAATTGGAAAAATTTACTTTACTTTACATGATTTTAATCTTGTTTCACAAACTTTATTTCAATTTATTGATTTAAACCATTTTTTCATGTTACCATGAAATCTCTTAATATTTGTCATTGGTATCTCAAACCAAATAAAAAACAGACATGTAAAAAACCAAATTCTTTTCAACAAACATTTTAAAATATTTTATACCTTTCTTAAAATATTACAATAAAACTAAGTTTTGAAACAACATGAACTAAAATTCATCAAAATTTACTCATTAAACATAACTTATCTCTAAACACGAAATTCAGTTATCCCTTTTTATAACCTAAAGTTGCTTAATCGGACCCAGATATCAGTTTTTCAAAATTTTTCTTTCTATTTATAAAAAATTCTGCCGAAACTCAACATACTTTAATTTTTAATTTATATATCGAAAAATTCAGTGTCCTTTTTCTAACGCATTTTTTCTGATTTAAACCTTTTATAGAATTCTTAAATAGTTTTGAAATTATTTATTTTATTTCATTTACTCTTCTCTCTCGAGTCAATATCTATTCTAAACAATGTTAGGTTAAAAGAGGCCGTGTCTTAAGGCTGCTCTAAAGTGAAATTCAAATTGAATTTATTTAACAAAAATTTTAGATCTCTTTTTTTACTACCTAATATTTGACATTTTACTACATTTAAATTTTGTTTTGATTTATTCAGTTTGTGTTCAAAACTGCATTTTCTTTGTTTTCAAAGTTTCAACATTATTTCACTTATTAGTAATTGTTAAATCTGCTAAGGGGGTCAACTCTCTTGAGGTAGGTAACTACATCTGACTATCGCTATCCCCTCCATATTCTTCCTTAAGAAAGTCACTATTCAAAACGTATTTACCTCTCTTGAAAACTTATTTATATTTACACTTTAAAATTTCAATGTTCCCCAAAAAATTCAACACGAAAATTTTAATTTATTTGAGGAAGAGAGAAGTTAAAATCTGACTTTCAGATTCATCCCTTCTTCTGGCCCCATAACCCCCAGCACCATGTTGCCTTGGTATCGTCTCTCCTTCCCTGCGGCTGGCCATCATGTTTTTTGGACTCGTCCATAGATGGTGTCAGACCCACTTCCTTGATGCCTTCTTGACCGAAACAATGCGTTACGCGTTACCGCGCGAAAAAAGACTTCTTAATTTTAGTTTTTATTTTAAAATTTTGGATCTAGTTCCTTAATAATGATTTAACACTGTCTCCATTTTTCAACCTTACTTCATTCTCGGTTTTAATATATATTTTGTTTAAAATAATGTTCACCGTACTCTGTTCAAATTTTATAAATGAATTTAGGTAAGCTTGACTCTAAACTGTTGAACCACTATAATTCGAAGCACTGTTCATTACCTACTTTCGCACTGATTTTAATTACAAAGTCCTGCATTGTCAAAACGCGTTATCAAAACGGAGCGCGCTCCCCACCACCTTCCAGTTTGGCGTCTCCAACCGAAATTGGAGACACACACACACACACACACACACACACACACACAAATAAACACATACATACACACAGACACACACACACGATATATATATATATATATCGCAATATGTATTCTTGTGTATTAATAAAGAACATAAGTCAAAATACAAATACAAGAATTATAATTGAAATTACAATTCAAAGCTATTCGTTGGCTAACAGTACCAACAACATCAGGAATATTCATTTGAATATTCTTGATGATGTTGGTACTGCTAGCCAACGAAAAGCTTTGAATTGTAAATTCAATTATAATTCTTGTATTTGTATTTTGACTTATGTTCTTTATATATATATTTATCATAACCTAGCTTGAAAAAACTGTTTTAACTATAGATGATGTTATAATTACGTTAAGCTTTCTAAATGATTAACAATCATATTTATTTATCTGACATCAAATTATTACGAATTACACCAAAATACATTAATACGATGCAGTGACAAGAATTGATTGCATAATTGATACTACAATTATAAAAAATGTGAACTCTATGGCTTTAGGGTTTTAATACAATAAAGTTTAATAAATACAAATGGCTCTTTCTTCCGGGTCGTTACCATGCGATGTTTTATAGATTAGAAAGTGGTGAAAAAAACTAGATTAGTTTATATAAATACAATGTATTTAAATTGGTTCTGAATTTACTAATGTAATAATCTGTATTGGCTGAATTTAATGTAAGAAAGATTGTACTTATTGTTCGAGTTCCTGGAATCCTAAAACCGTTGTCCCGATAACTGCTTCACTGCACTTGTACACATACATAACTACTTCCCTATGTTTCTTTACTCTATCTGTCTAATTCAATAACGTCGCACTTTTAAATTTCTACACATTAATAACTAACAATTCCCTTAACTCTTCTAAAGAAATTTACCCCTTTAAAACATTGCTTACAGCGTTGTTCCCCTTCCAATATGTCTGCACAATTCGAAGATCCCTAAAAACCTTAGTCCCTTTGCCCGATGATAGTTTTTAAGAACCAGCATAATATCCCCTTACGTATTTAAGTGATTTCGGTGTTCTCAAGCATTTTTTTAAAAATTGTTCCCAAACGGTACAGTGTTACTTTCCTAGGCTATTTTCGGTTTAAAGAAATGCTTGACTCTTAGAAATATATATGCGGCCTTCTTTTTTCAATAAGTTCCCACGTCACTGTTTTATGACTACAAACGAAATATAACAATGACTACGCCCACTTTGTCGGTACTTTAGTAAGCTACCCTTAGTCCACGCCTTTCTTAATATTTCTACTGAATATTACTCTTTGAATACTAACTAAATTTATACTACATTCCTCATATGTTTATGTTATAATAAATATTATATCTATCTATCTATCTATCTATCTATCTATCTATCTATCTATCTATCTATATATATATATATATATATATATATATATATATATATATATATATATATAGTTGTGTGTGTATGTGAGTGTGTTTACTTTCCCACTCTATTCTTGGTTTGCCCGAATTACCTAAATCTTAGAATACTTGGACCCTTGTTTTGTCAATACATTTCCCACGCTGGTCTATGACTACAACCGAAATATAACAATGATTAAGCCCTCTT
The DNA here is from genome assembly GCA_036971475.1 of Prosapia bicincta. Classification (NCBI taxonomy): domain Eukaryota; kingdom Metazoa; phylum Arthropoda; class Insecta; order Hemiptera; family Cercopidae; genus Prosapia; species Prosapia bicincta. Next base: position 11,090,169 of record JBAIZL010000376.1, read on the forward strand.
TGTCGGTACTTTAGTAAGCTACCCTTAGTCCACGCCTTTATTTATATTTCTACTGATTATTATTACTTTGACTACTAACTAAGTTTAAACTATATGCCTCATATGTTTATATGAGTCCCCAGAATTTTAAAATTATTTTTAAAATTATATAGAGTCCCCAGAATTTTAAAATTATTTTTCTTTGATTCCTTAAATTAAAAATTTTAGAGGATTTGCATATTATTATATCAAAGAACTATTAGTTTTTAAAATCTTACACCCAATATTAAGTTTACGAAATACATTTTATTTTCAACATGAATAAATGCATAACAGTGTTAGTGTTCATCTGTCGACTTCACTTCTTAATCCTAAAACACATTACAAACTTCTTAAATATTATATAAATATAAAGTTACATCATACAATTATTTACCTTCCATTAAATCTAAGTTTGAAAGTTTACAATACATATTACCATTGATCTCTATTGTCAGATCAAAAATCCATTGAACATTCTATGACCCTATCCATTCTAAAATTGTTTAAAACGGAACACTTGTCACTCAAATTTACAACTTGTTACTCAAAGTTCTCCCTTCAATTCAATTTTGTATGAATTAATATAAGTTTCCTTTATAGAATTATTTAGTTCATTAATATTTGTTCCTGATACTATTTATTAGGAATATTCTGTGGTTGAATTTAATAATAAATACACAAAAACCTCTTAACCACAAACTTTCTTTATTTTACCCTTATGTACATTTCAGTTACAAAGTAGCCATCCTCAGAGGGATAACATACACAAACTGTATAACAGTCTTTGAATGTTATCCCTCTGAGGATGGTTACTTTGTAACTGAAATGTACATAAGGGTAAAATAAAGAAAGTTTGTGGTTAAGAGGTTTTTTGTGTTTATTATTTGTTCCTGATACTTCCTATACATTTTTCATTTATATTTACTTCAAAATCTAACAACATTTTATGAATGTGAGTTGATAACTGCTATTACCAAGACAATTTTCAATTACATGTGACCGTTAATAAATTCCAAAAATTTTATTATATTTTCACTTCCTAAATTTGATATATTTAGGTTGCTGTGCTGATGTGTCCTAACTCTCCAACTTGGAATAAAATACAAATAGACCCAAATGGCGACTCTTGAACTCTGCCTTGGGGAGATATAACTCCATTAGTCGACGGCTAGTATTCCTTCAGTATGAAATTTAGGGGCCGCACAAGAAACATAAACAAAGCGCGTGAAACATTGCCAAGGAAAACTCCTTAACAATACTTTGAAAAGCGGAAGTTATGCTATGACCGTACTCCGTTCTGCACCACTTGTATCGATACTAAAATTAGGTGATAAGAAGAACATATTCATTTAATAAACACTTCCTTATCGCCAGCAATGAAATTGTTCTGTTGCATTTCAGAAACACCAGAAAACCATTAGCCTGGCTTTTTCGAAGATGTACGTAAACAAAGTGATACTTTTTTTTAAAATTTCATTGAGTGCGTAGAATTTTAGTATGCCCTGGAAGATGAAATTCTATCGATTTCTCGGACGACTTGAATAGTCGACGATTGAATTATAAAGTTATAATATTATAATACTTTGTGCAAGTTATGCGTAAACAATCTTAGCTTTGTATTCGTCGATTCACAACCATTGTATAGATTTGGAGCCTATAGAAGGTATAGGAGATATGGTTTAAAGTAGCGCATAGATTAAAACAAGCAACTTAGTATGATGATAATTATTGAAAAAATTGAAAAAATGCAACGTTTTAAAAAAAATGCAAAAATATGAAAGAAAATACGCATGCATATTATTGTTTTAACTTAAAAGCTGAAATAAATACAGTGAAGTAAATTCTCAAAAAATCATATAATATAATACAGAAACATGTATAATGATATATAATAACATATAAAATTAATTTAAAAAAATAAAAAATAAATTGGCTCATAGCTAATAGTTTTTAATTTTTTACTTGTAGTCATCATTGTGGAGAGCAGCTACCCTCTCTTGTTCCTCCAAATCTCGCCCTTATGTGAATTAGATGTTATTTCTGTATTTTATGTTTCTGCGAAAATTCATAAGGCTATATTGAGTGGAGGAAACATCCGACTATGTTGCCGAAGATACCTGGTATGCAATTCACCCGTTTTGTGGGTTCTCTTTCTGATAACTGTATTTGCATAAGAGAGTAACAGCTGTAAAATATCAGAATACAGCTGTTATCAATACATTTACAACGGATATCCTTTATTCCTAAAAAAATAAAATATGTTACAATTTATAAATCTGAAAAAATGGGGAGTTGAGCTCCGAGAAATATAAATAAAGAAGAAAGATAGTAAAAATGACATAAAGTTTTTGGCAAAACAATCATCTACGAGTAAGGTTAGCGTTTATCTGCCTTTACATAACTTTACAACTATTTCTCCTTTAGATTAACACACACACACACACGCACACACAAGATAAAAACCGTTTATCAAACAAAATTTAGATATTTTGATGGATCATGTTTGCAGGCCTGTTATAACCCATTACGCACATGACAAAATGTGAATATTCCTTTACTAGAACAGTCTTCATTGGTCACCATCATGTTAACATTACAAATAATTTCACTAGTGTTAGGCCTGATAGTGCATCATTGTGGAAGTGTTCCAGCCGAGGAAAGTGATATCGATTCGTATGGTTGTCCCACGAAGCCGATCGTGGTGGTGTATAGTGGAGGACTTACAGCCAACACCATCTGGGAGTACATCACTGTGTACTTTGTCGCTAAATACCTCCCGAATCATAAACCGTATTCAACAAGAAGAACAAATCGATTTCTGGGACCGGTTTTTGACAATGTCAGTCTCCCGGTGATAGAGGATGTCCCTAAGTATTGTGATTGTATAAAGGACGTCGATGACAAAACATGGAACACACATATTTGGGAATTTATACCGCTGAAGGAGGCCAAGGATAAATTTGCTAACGTCACTCACAACGTGATATTAGACAGATGTACTATATTTGTGGAACCTATGGCCACACCTGAACATATACGAGAAATTAAACAGGTGTTGCCGTACAAGAAGTTGTTGGTTGACGAAGCGCAACATAGTTTGGAGAAAATAAAACAAGAATATTATCAGAGAAGTGGAATTAGAGACAACATCACGTTTGTAGCGGTGCACGTCAGAAGAACCGATTTCCTGCCATTTATTTCAACACAGAATTTCACTTATGTTGGAGCTGAGTTTTTTAAAATAGGGATGGAGTTCTTCAGGAGAAGACGGAATGATTTAGGAAATCCTATTTTTGTGGTGGCCAGTGATGACTACGAGTGGTGTATGCAGAACCTAAATATTACTAACGACATATTCATCCTTGGAGGCGACGCTGCCCATCCAGGCAAGGACTTGGTGCTACTGAGTTCGTGCAACCACGCTGTGTTTGACTACGGCACATATGGACTGTGGTCGGCACTGTACACGGAAGGTCATGTGGTTACATCATTTCAAGGGGTGTCTCAACAATTCTTTGTTCTTCATAAGAACCCTAAGTGGCATTTTGTTGTTCCAAAAACTCTTGAGTTTAAAGTGCCTCCTTACTAAACTATTTCATAAATGTATTAATGTTCAAACAACAATGTTCAAAAGTGATATTTTATACAAAATTTTTATTCAGTCTAAGACATTTTACTAACTGTATTGAATTTTAAAGTATTTAAAAGCAGTAAAAAAAATATTTTTCGAAGTATTACTATTGATAAATAGTTTAAATTGTGTCAGTCATTAGTGAGTCATCTACCAAAAGAGTTGTGTATAGTTTATTACTGATACACCAAATAAAACACGTATAGAGTTGCGACAACTTTTAATAAAGGAGAGACTTTGAAAACGTACAGGGGAATATGTATGAAGCGTAACCAAATAGAACGACTGATGTCCACACGTCCTTTGTAATCTTTTTTTTTTGAAGTAATTTACCATTTTTTAAATGCGTTTTTGATGGCTCCTAAATGCATTTATTTTTTATCACATAAGTGATTTTTTTATGTGAAGAGTGAGCGAAGTATAATTTGGTTGATATTTGTAAATTACATGATAAAGTTATAATAATAATGTGTCTGATTATTCACTTGAACTATCTTTCTTATTAAATAATGTATCTCCACAAGGAAAAATATCAAAAATATTTAATTAGCTATTTAAAAAACTGTTTATATATATATTTTTTTATATTGAATGTGAGAAATAATATTTTTATAATTGGGAAATTTTTATTTAAAAAAAAGGTCTTCGAAAATAATTTTTTGCAAACATTGACGGAACATTTCTGTATTACATTTGTGATACAATTTACACACATATTGTGTGTGTGTGTGTGTGCTATAAAAATATATTATATTTATATGTATAATATATTTAAATATTATATATATTAATTTACTAGTAATTTAAAACACAATAAACACTAGTGTTTATCTACCTACCTATATATATATATATATATATATATATATATATATATATATATATATATATATATATATATATGAAGTTAATATATTACTATTGTAAGTAATTTTATCCAACATTAAGTGCAATGATTTTACCTTGAGTGATGAGGCGTCTTTCGGTCACTTGACCATTGTCGAATCATCGAGTGAGCCTCATCACCCAAGGTAAAATCATTGCACTTAATGGTGGATAAAATTACTTACAATAGCAATATTTTAACTTCATAAAGTCAGTGCAACGGAAAAGCAATGGATAACGTAAAATATCAAGAATATATATATATATATATATATATATATATATATATATATATATATATACATATTTATATATATATATATATATATATATATATATATATATATATATATATGTATATATATATATATATATATATATATGTGTGTGTGTGTGTGTGTGTGTGTGTGTGTGTGTGTGTGTGTGTGTGTGTGTGTGTGTGTGTTGCAACGGTCTGATATACCGTGGCAAATAGGAAATAAATAATTTCCTGTTTTTAAGTAATAAAGTTGATTTCTAAATTAATCAAGTTTGGAGTTATACAAATAATAAAGAGTGAAAAATTAATTAAAACCTTAAATAGAATAATTAAGCTAAATTAAAAAGTATTAAAGAATAAATTTGTAATAATTAGCTAAATTTGACCATCGGGAGTGAGGCGAAGATTTTCTAAGTGCTTAAAAAAGCTATCTTAAGAACCAAACCACGTAGAACTTTCATCGACATTTTAAAAGAACCAGAATAAGCCAGAATAAACATTAGTGAAAACAAAATTTGAAAAACTTAAAAAACAAAAAAAGTTACAGCAGTTTAAATAAAATCAACATTTTTCAGTGTTCCAAATATGATAATCAAACTCTGCAAGCTAAAACAGATTCGTTGCCCGACTTGCCTGTACAAGGAATAAATCCAAAGATAGCAAGTATTGCAGGCGGGGTGAGGTAGGTTAAATTCACCGCTATATATACTAGGTCTCTAAGACCTTAGAGACAGTCTGAAATAAATTTTTAATACGAGGTACCGCGGAACGCTATGCTGGACCGCGAGTAGGACCGCCATCAGGCCAGATGGTCCAAACCTCAACGTTTTCGACATCTAGGACTACCAAAGGATGAAGGCTCCAGACTCAGCCTCCAGGACGCGGGAATAGAGGAGAACCACCACCGACGAACCAGGGATGGCGACTTCCGATGTCCAAGGACCAGGGAATCCAGACGAGGGACTCTAGGACCGGCAGGAACATCTTTGGCAAGTTATTTTCTCTATTCGATACCAATTACGTCAAATTTAGTAAGTTAATTTTATTAAATTCAAACAAATATTCAAGCTTAAACAATGACTTCACTCTTTATAAAATTTTAATAAATTCTATGTATAATAAAATGAATTTATGTGATCAGAATATTTCAATTGATAAATACTAAACTTACAGAAGGTTTTTGGCCATAAGCCATTTATTTTCAAGGAAATAAGAATTTTTTGGATATTATAAATTTAAAAATTAAGTGTCATAAATACGAATTTAAAAATTCAATATAGAAGATACATTTTTATTATGTGTAATTTGGAAAATAATTTTATGTTAATGTAAATGTAATTGATATAAATGGAAATTATAAGATTTTAAAGGATGAAAAACAACAAGTTATTTAGTGAATTGTTTTTGTTAATATAGTTGTGTTGTATTTGAAAGTATAAATTTTCATTTTTATTTAAATAAATAAAATTAAATATGTTATAAAAATCAACAGTATTTGCATTTCATCCTGTGTCGAATAATCAATAAAAACTGTTTAGCTTTTTCCAACTAATATGAAAACGATTATTAAATCAGTAAACAAGCTTAATTAAATTTCATTAAATGATAATAGTTAAAACCTATTGTTTTAAAAGATTTTCTCTCAACTAACTTCATGAGCTAGCCTAAAGATTAGTTGGTTTTTTGTATAAAAGTCCAGAGATTTATCTACTGGCAGATTGTGTTTAAAAGGACACAGGAGCCTTTTAAAATAGGTAATTTAAACACGATCATATTTTGCACGATCCCTTGCTGTCTCTGCAGATCATCATCAGGTGGTAAGACTCTGTGAATATTTTGTGTATTATTTTAAATGTGTTTCTTTCCAGCTGACTATTGAAATAATATGTGTGACTATATCTAGACCCTACATAATTGATAAACCAATTTTGGGGAGTTTATACTTATTTTGAATAGTAGTCAGCGGGAATAGGCTTGTTTTGGGCCTGGCCCTACGAGCGGGAAATATACACGTAACTCAGGGATCTTAGCTCGGTTTAACAAGCGGGGTGTTTGGCAGATGTTTGGTTTATAAATAAGTTTTAAAACATCAAATTTTGGTATTCTGCGAGTAGGGATATCAATACAAATAAAACCAAAGTAAGGGTGGGACGTTGCAGAATTGGCGCCCGAACTGGGACTTTTAACAGGTTCCCTATATCAAGATTAAATAGTTAAATTATAGAAATAAATCAAGATTTGTTTAAATAAGCGAAATCAGAATGTTTTAAATAATACAATTAAATTTTTAAATAATAATATAAATTGAAGGAATCCAAGAGCGTACAAATAAAATTAAAATAGATAAATAACTGTTATTGAATAAATATTTAGACGAAAGAGCGGGTAGGAACCATCTGGCCCAAAGGAAATCAAATAGAAAGGAATAAGTGGATAAATAATTAATTAAATAATAAATCAGTATTAAATCAAAATGTCTAGATCCGAGATGGATAAATTGATGGCCTTTTTCAAGGCAAAAGAAGAAAAAGATAAAGAAGAGCGAGAGAAAGAGAAGGCGGAAGAGAAACGATTGAGAGAGGAAGAGAGACAATTGAGAGAGAAAGAGAAGGAGGAAGTAAAACAAAGAGAGAAGGAGAGGGAAGACAAAGAAAAACAAAGAGAGAAGGAGAGAGAAGACAAAGAAAAACAAAGGGAGAAGGAGAGAGAAGACAAAGAAAAACGATGGCGAGAGGAAGAGAGACAATTGAGAGAGAAAGAGAAGGCGGAAGCAAAACAAAGAGAGAAGGAGAGAGAAGACAAAGAAAAACAATTGAGAGAGGAAGAGAGACAATTGAGAGAGAAAGAAAAAGCTGAAGAGAAAATGGAAAGACGACAGTTATGGGAGGCTTTCCAGTTAAAATTCGATGACTACCAAAAAGAAACTGAGACTAAGACAAATAACATATACGAAAGGTTAAACGAACATGAGACGGAAATAGAAAGACTAAGAACTAAAACGGAAACTAAAACGACTAGATTAAATGAAAAAGTACAGAATATCCAAGAGGAGATTAAAACAGTGAAACAACAAGTTGCAACAGTGAAGCAAACAGCTGGAGCAGGAAATTTATTGACAAAGAATTTTTACATAAAGAATACAATACAAATTTAGAAAAAATGCGAAAGATACAATTTATTTGAATACATAGAATAGCTTATTTTAATAGGGAGGCTGCTTCCGCTTCTCTGCGTCGTTGCCGTCGCCATGCCCGCTGCTTATTGCGCCACCGGCGTTTAGACCTGAGCTCCTTTTCCTCCTCGTTCATCATGAGGTCTTCATACATCTCGATGTGGCCCACTGCAAGGTCTTTGTCCGGGATGCAGACTCCCGGAGCTAGGACGAGCTCAGTTATTTCCTTAAACGAAGTATCGAGCTCGTCGCGTGGGATCAGCTCAGTACACGTGTCGTCGGCTTCTTCGGAGTCCCAGAAGAAGTACTTCCTCTTCAATTCCTCGACACGTGCCGGCTCGGTCTTCAGCCGACGGCGGCGACGCCACACTCTCTCCCAGCCGGTAGCCACAGCAGCGGGATCAAGTTGGTAACACAGCTTGGTAACACAGGTTTGCTTACCAAGGGTAATAGACAGGAACGGGGAGGCTACGTACCGTAGAATTGAGTTCTGGGGGAATGACAAAGAAGACCCAATGACATTCCTAGGGGAAATAGAAGACCTATTTACCGAGATAAACAATACTATGGACGAGACTGCCAAATTAAGGATTGTAGAGCGATATTTGAAAGGGGCAGCGGATGCATGGTGGAAAGCCATCAAGAACAACACAGAAACGTATTCTGAATTCAAGCATGAATTCACTGAGCATTTCTGGAGTTATCGCCAGCAGGATAGGGTACGCAGACAAATCAATCAAGGGCGCTACCATAATAATGGACCATACTCTATGGCAGAGTATTTTATTATGATGGTAAACAGGGCGAAAAATTTAGTCCCGATAATCCCAGAGAACCATCTGATTTTCATGTTGATGAAACATTTTGGGAGTAACGTTCAGCTAGCTAGTGTGGGGAACCCCACAAGTAATATCAAACAAGCAATAGTTTTCCTACAACAGCTAGACAGCGTTACTGACAATGGAAATGGTAACGGGAACGCTCAAAGAAGTCAACAGAGGCAGGTTGCTCCAAACCAACAACCTAACCCTAACCCAAGGTCCCATGGTGATACCACAAAATACCAAAATTCCAAGTATCCTAAAAACCCTCATCCTAAATCGCCTATCCCCGGACCAAACGACCAAAAGCCAAAAAACTGAATAGGAGGATCTTTGGCAACAATCAGGGAGATACGTTAACCAGGTTAGAGATCCGAGGCAATAAAAATTTAAAAATAATTCAGAGCGAGAGACCAAATTAAAAGCCGGTTTACCATCATAATAAGATTAGCCTAGGCGGTTTTCCATGTCTATTCGGGACGATTTGTTAGAGGAAGGAAATGACTCGGTTATAAAACTGGAGAATGTAGACCAGTGTCCAGTGATAGAGTGCGAAATTAAAGACCATAAGTTATTTGCCCAAGTCGATACAGGTGCCCAAATGTCTGTGATTAAAACAGAAAAATACATAGCCCTAAAACAAAACGGGAATCTATTCTATGAGCTACCTATAGCTAACGTAGCGATAGTCACAGCATTAGGGGCAACCTGTAGACGAGTCAAATTGCAAACGATGCTACCTCTAACATTAAACGGACACACGAAGAAATTTGTTTTCTTGATAGTGGACAATCTACGGGTTGACCTTATCTTGGGAGCAAATACTCTGTGTGCGTTAAAAGCCCGGATAAAATGGAGAGATCATTTATGACGTATGAGATTGATGGATATCTGCTGCACCAGGAGTTTCTAGAATCAACTAATAACAAAGACAATTTAAGACAAGAGATCGGATGCAATAAAATTAGTAAAGTAGTAAACAAAAATATTAACAAAAATTTATTATGTTCCGACGATACAAGCGGGGAACAAAAAGTAAATATAATAAAATCGCCTAGTATAGGCGGACCAATTAACGACGGCAAATTAACACCTGAAGAGGCGACATTGGAGGGTCCGATAGTGGATAGCGAGCAGAGGGGGATATTCATGTGCAAGGGCCAGGAAGAAGGGTCCTTGGGCGAGTTAGGTGGTGACGAACTAGAATGTAAACAAACTGTAAACAAAAATATAACTGAAAATTTAATATGTTCCAACGATACAAGCGGGGAACAAACCATAAAATTAAAACAATTCTCAACAACAAAAGTTACAAACGAGATTACCAAAACTTTAGATAACAAATTAAGCGAAAATTCAAAGAAGATCGAATTATTAAATTGTGAAAGAACGGAATCAAGTAAGCTAACGGGATTAAACAAAACAAAAAATGGGTTAAACAAACCTACAACAAACAAATTAAATAATGACCAGGGAGGATTCGACGAATTAAATAAAAATGGCTACAAGCCGAAACAATTAAAATTCCAACAAGTTAGGGAAAGACCTAATTGTCGAGAGACTAATCAGTTAGACGATACAGGAATTCCGAAGCATTTTAATTCTAATCAATCTTGTTTAAAAACAAAGTCCAAATTGTTCGCTAAAAATAAATTTAAAGGTAAATCTCAGAAGTATCAAAATTACGAAAATAAACCAAGTAATAATAAATTAAAAACAAAAATAAAATACAGATGTTATGCACAACGGCGTAACGCGAAGCGCCGTAAAAAATTACGGGACGAGTAAAAAATATATTAAAACTGAATACTATTAAGATAGACAGTACAAATAATAACCGCTGTACTTTAAATAAACAAGAATTGTCTAGGTCACAACAATTAATAATAAAGTATTCAGATGTTATGAATAAAAGACCCAGCAGGTCGAACAAATGTAAACAAGAGCTCAAGATTAGGGCAGGCACTAATGTTTGTAAACACGGCCGCACTGAAACATCCGGAGAACGGGCGGGGAACGATTTCATAAAACATTCCTTGCGACAAAATAAGCCGGACGTACCAGAATAATAGCGGGCAAAAGGGCCTAAATTAAATTAAGATAAGAAAAATTAAGATAGAATGCCCTATAATCATACAAAAAATGTTTATGGAGATGAGACAAGTCCAGGAGCAAAAACCTGAGCTTCTTCATATAATATATCTAATAAATCAGTTTAATCATTATAAAATTTGTAATAATGTATTATGTAAAGTTGTAAACCATAGAACGAAGGTTGTGATGCCAAAACAAAATATTGTTCCATTTATAGAACATATACAGAAACAGTATGCACATTTAGGAAAAAATAAAATTGGTAAAGTGGTAAACAAACATGCGTACATTAAAAGTATAAATAAACAAGTCATGGATGTCATTAGGAAACGTGGTTACAAATAAAATCCGAGGCATCTATGACATTAAAGACATTAATAAGTTTTATGACGAGTAAAGGAATTCTAAAATATGAACTTTACACTTAACATGAACCAAAAAATATAGAAATGCCAAATTAGAATATTGCTTCAATAATAGAACCAGTACGCGAGCGATAAGCGAAATTAGGCAGGAATAAAACTGTACAAAAAGATTGCAAACTCGGTTACAACAAGAATATTAATTTGCAAGTATTACCGTTTTAAAAGGAACTTAAATCGAAACTTTAGACTGACAACTTATCTGTAAAGGGACAAATGTAAAGCCGAATGTAAAACAAACTATTTAATAACTGAACCAATATTTCAAACATTACAAAGTATTATTCAGGAAGTCTGTGTGTATTGAGCAAACTTTGCCGAGCTACATCCACTGCGTAAATCAAACAAGCCGGTTAAATCAAGAAACGATCAGGGAGATAGCAGGCGAACTTTAATAACTTGTACAGAAATCCACTGTCAGACCTTGCCAAATAAAACAAGAAATTTGTGTGCATGAAATAGTGGGTCGTTAGATCAGACTTTGACTGGACAATATGAAACAAGAAAACTTGCATACTAACGATCAAGGTCGCAACGATGAGAACTTTGCATTAAAAGCAGAACGGAGACTTATCAGTTGGACTTCGATAATCTAGACACAAGCCAGTTTTATAAACTTTGCAATATGAAACTAGAGAATTTGAAGGTCAGGGTCGTTACGTTATAACATGATAAGTTCAAGGAAGCAATGCATCGAATTATTGTTGTAGTTTGATAGGATGTTTACAAGGCAGCTCATTGACCTTACCAGGTAGAATGGAATGTGGAATTCACGTAACATTCAGCCGGTATGACGAGGGGTTCTATCGGAAAATAAACAAACCCAGCTAGATAAAGTGTACTTCCACAGCTGACAATAACAGCACGTGATACTTAAGATATAAAAGGAGATATGTTTAAAATATAAAATTGTAGAATTAGTTAGGTTTTTATTTACAAGTAGGCTTGTTACGAAGTCATTGTTTTTAAAGCCATAACTGATTTAGATTAAATTGACGTGGTAGATAGGTAAAGGAAATGACAGCCTAAGTGTGGAGAACAAAGAGTCAATAGACGGAATAAAATGTAGTATAGACAAAAGTGACTTATAATTTACTAATAGTATGTGTTTGAAGTGTTTCAGGTTGAAAACTTATCAAGGGTCAAGAAATAAATAATAAGGCAATTTTTGTAATAGAATAAGATAATTTAAGTAGAATTAAGGTTATGAATTGGTAAAAAATATTTTAATAAAGTAAAAACATTTTTAACCTTTCTAGCGTGGAACTTGCAACGGTCTGATATACCGTGGCAAATAGGAAATAAATAATTTCCTGTTTTTAAGTAATAAAGTTGATTTTTAAATTAATCAAGTTTGGAGTTATACAAATAATAAAGAGTGAAAAATTAAATAAAACCTTAAATAGAATAATTAAGCTAAATTAAAAAGTATTAAAGAATAAATTTGTAATAACTAGCTAAATTTGACCATCGGGAGTGAGGCGAAGATTTTCAAAGTGCTTAAAAAAGCTATCTTAAGAACCAAACCACGTAGAACTTTCATCGACATTTTAAAAGAACCAGAATAAGCCAGAATAAACATTAGTGAAAACAAAATTTGAAAAACTTAAAAAACAAAAAACGTTACAGCAGTTTAAATAAAATCAACATTTTTCAGTGTTCCAAATATGATAATCAAACTCTGCAAGCTAAAACAGATTCGTTGCCCGACTTGCCTGTACAAGGAATAAATTCAAAGATAGCAAGTATTGTAGGCGGGGTGAGGTAGGTTAAATTCACCGCTATATACACGGTCTCTAAGACCTTAGAGACAGTCTGAAATAAATTTTCAATACGAGGTGCCTCGGAACGCTATGCTGGACCACGAGTAGGACCGCCATCAGGCCAGATGGACCAAACCTCAACGCTTCCGACATCTAGGACTACCAAAGGATGAAGGCTCCAGACTCAGCCTCCAGGACGCAGGAATAGAGGAGAACCACCACCGACGAACCAGGGATGGCGACTTCCGATGTCCAAGGACCAGGGAATCCAGACGAGGGACTCTAGGACCGACAGGAACATCTTTGGCAAGTCATTTTCTCTATTCGATACCAATTACGTCAAATTTAGTCAGTTAATTTTATTAAATTCAAACAAATATTCAAGCTTAAACAATGACTTCACTCTTTATAAAAATGTAATAAATTCTATGTTTAATAAAATGAATTTATGTGATCAGAATATTTCAATTGATAAATACTAAACTTACAAAAGGTTTTTGGCCATAAGCCATTTATTTTCAAGGAAATAAGAATTTTTTGGATATTATAAATTTAAAAATTAGGTGTCATAAACACGAATTTACAAATTCAATATAGAAGATAAATTTTTATTATGTGTAATTTGGAAAATAATTTTATGTTCATGTAAATGTAATTGATATAAATGGATATTATAGGATTTTAAAGGATGAAAAACAACAAGTTATTTAGTGAATTGTTTTTGTTAATATAGTTGTGTTGTATTTGAAAGTATAAATTTTCTTTTTTATTTAAATAAATAAAATTAAATATGTTATAAAAATCAACAGTATTTGCATTTCATCCTGTGTCGAATAATCAATAAAAACTGTTTAGCTTTTTCCAACTAATATGAAAACGATTATTAAATCAGTAAACAAGCTTAATTAAATTTCATTAAATGATAATAGTTAAAACCTAATGTTTTAAAAGATTTTCTCTCAACTAACTTCATGAGCTAGCCTAAAGATTAGTTGGTTTTTTGTATAAAAGTCCAGAGATTTATCTACTGGCAGATTGTGTTTAAAAGGACACAGGAGCCTTTTAAAATAGGTAATTTAAACACGATCATATTTTGCACGATCCCTTGCTGTCTCTGCAGATCATCATCAGGTGGTAAGACTCTGTGAATATTTTGTGTATTATTTTAAATGTGTTTCTTTCCAGCTGACTATTGAAATAATATGTGTGACTATATCTAGACCCAACATAATTGATAAACCAATTTTGGGGAGTTTATACTTATTTTGAATAGTAGTCAGCGGGAATAGGCTTGTTTTGGGCCTGGCCCTACGAGCGGGAAATATACACGTAACTCAGGGATCTTAGCTCGGTTTAACAAGCGGTGTGTTTGGCAGATGTTTGGTTTATAAATAAGTTTTAAAACAACAAATTTTGGTATTCTGCGAGTAGGGATATCAATACAAATAAAACCAAAGTAAGGGTGGGACGTTGCAGTGTATGTGTGTGTGTGTGTGTGTGTGTGTGTGTGTGTGTGTGTGTGTGTGTGTGTGTGTGTGTGTGTGTGTGTGTGTGTGTGTGTGTTTAATAAAACCACTTTCATACAAGAATAACATCTTTATTTTATTTTATTACAAAGTTTAAGCTTTTCGCCGATTAGCACTATCGGCATTATCAAATGCCGACAATGCTAATCGGCGAAAAGCTTAAACTTTGTAATAAAATTAAAAAAAGGTTTTATTCTTGTATGAAAGTGGTTTTATTAAACATATACATTTTATCAAG
>JBAIZL010000376.1:11110000-11270000 GCA_036971475.1 Prosapia bicincta
TGGCTTCAAAATGTTACACTATTTTAGGGGGATGAAGTTCCCTTTAAGTAAAGCGGGCAATTTTAATTTGCGTATCCCAGATCAGTCAACAGAATATTTTACATTGAAATTGGCATTAGAAAATTTATTAAGAAAGTCTAATGATTAGTTTTTTGTGTGATTCTCTTTAGATCTTTGCCTTTGACATTGACTTTAATAAAATGTTTATACCCTCTCTTCTGGTGTCTGTATATACAAACATCTCACCACGGTCAACCTGGTAATTAATTTTGAACCTAGTCAGATATTTGTGATTCTCTTTAGTTCTTTGCCTTTGACATTGACTTTAATAAAATGTTTATACCCTCTCTTCTGGTGTCTGTATATACAAACATCTCACCACGGTCAACCTGGTAATTAATTTTGAACCTAGTCAGATACTTGTGATTCTCTTTAGATCTTTGCCTTTGACATTGACTTTAATAAAATGTTTATACCCTCTCTTCTGGTGTCTGTATATACAAACATCTCACCACGGTCAACCTGGTAATTAATTTTGAACCTAGTCAGATATTTGTGATTCTCTTTGCGATCTTTGCCTTTGACATTGACTTTAATAAAATGTTTATACCCTCTCTTCTGGTGTCTGTATATACAAACATCTCACCACGGTCAACCTGGTAATTAATTTTGAACCTAGTCAGATATTTGTGATTCTCTTTGCGATCTTTGCCTTTGACATTGACTTTAATAAAATGTTTATACCCTCTCTTCTGGTGTCTGTATATACAAACATCTCACCACGGTCAACCTGGTAATTAATTTTGAACCTAGTCAGATACTTGTGATTCTCTTTAGATCTTTGCCTTTGACATTGACTTTAATAAAATGTTTATACCCTCTCTTCTGGTGTCTGTATATACAAACATCTCACCACGGTCAACCTGGTAATTAATTTTGAACCTAGTCAGATATTTGTGATTCTCTTTGCGATCTTTGCCTTTGACATTGACTTTAATAAAATGTTTATACCCTCTCTTCTGGTGTCTGTATATACAAACATCTCACCACGGTCAACCTGGTAATTAATTTTGAACCTAGTCAGATACTTGTGATTCTCTTTAGATCTTTGCCTTTGACATTGACTTTAATAAAATGTTTATACCCTCTCTTCTGGTGTCTGTATATACAAACATCTCACCACGGTCAATCTGGTAATTAATTTTGAACCTAGTCAGATATTTGTGATTCTCTTTGCGATCTTTGCCTTTGACATTGACTTTAATAAAATGTTTATACCCTCTCTTCTGGTGTGTGTATATACAAACATCTCACCACGGTCAACCTGGTAATTAATTTTGAACCTAGTCAGATACTTGTGATTCTCTTTAGATCTTTGCCTTTGACATTGACTTTAATAAAATGTTTATACCCTCTCTTCTGGTGTCTGTATATACAAACATCTCACCACGGTCAACCTGGTAATTAATTTTGAACCTAGTCAGATATTTGTGATTCTCTTTGCGATCTTTGCCTTTGACATTGACTTTAATAAAATGTTTATACCCTCTCTTCTGGTGTGTGTATATACAAACATCTCACCACGGTCAACCTGGTAATTAATTTTGAACCTAGTCAGATACTTGTGATTCTCTTTAGATCTTTGCCTTTGACATTGACTTTAATAAAATGTTTATACCCTCTCTTCTGGTGTCTGTATATACAAACATCTCACCACGGTCAACCTGGTAATTAATTTTGAACCTAGTCAGATATTTGTGATTCTCTTTGCGATCTTTGCCTTTGACATTGACTTTAATAAAATGTTTATACCCTCTCTTCTGGTGTCTGTATATACAAACATCTCACCACGGTCAACCTGGTAATTAATTTTGAACCTAGTCAGATATTTGTGATTCTCTTTGCGATCTTTGCCTTTGACATTGACTTTAATAAAATGTTTATACCCTCTCTTCTGGTGTCTGTATATACAAACATCTCACCACGGTCAACCTGGTAATTAATTTTGAACCTAGTCAGATACTTGTGATTCTCTTTAGATCTTTGCCTTTGACATTGACTTTAATAAAATGTTTATACCCTCTCTTCTGGTGTCTGTATATACAAACATCTCACCACGGTCAACCTGGTAATTAATTTTGAACCTAGTCAGATACTTGTGATACTCTTTAGATCTTTGCCTTTGACATTGACTTTAATAAAATGTTTATACCCTCTCTTCTGGTGTCTGTATATACAAACATCTCACCACGGTCAACCTGGTAATTAATTTTGAACCTAGTCAGATATTTGTGATTCTCTTTGCGATCTTTGCCTTTGACATTGACTTTAATAAAATGTTTATACCCTCTCTTCTGGTGTCTGTATATACAAACATCTCACCACGGTCAACCTGGTAATTAATTTTGAACCTAGTCAGATACTTGTGATTCTCTTTAGATCTTTGCCTTTGACATTGACTTTAATAAAATGTTTATACCCTCTCTTCTGGTGTCTGTATATACAAACATCTCACCACGGTCAACCTGGTAATTAATTTTGAACCTAGTCAGATATTTTTGATTCTCTTTGCGATCTTTGCCTTTGACATTGACTTTAATAAAATGTTTATACCCTCTCTTCTGGTGTCTGTATATACAAACATCTCACCACGGTCAACCTGGTAATTAATTTTGAACCTAGTCAGATACTTGTGATTCTCTTTAGATCTTTGCCTTTGACATTGACTTTAATAAAATGTTTATACCCTCTCTTCTGGTGTCTGTATATACAAACATCTCACCACGGTCAACCTGGTAATTAATTTTGAACCTAGTCAGATATTTGTGATTCTCTTTGCGATCTTTGCCTTTGACATTGACTTTAATAAAATGTTTATACCCTCTCTTCTGGTGTCTGTATATACAAACATCTCACCACGGTCAACCTGGTAATTAATTTTGAACCTAGTCAGATACTTGTGATTCTCTTTAGATCTTTGCCTTTGACATTGACTTTAATAAAATGTTTATACCCTCTCTTCGGGCGTCTGTATATACAAACATCTCACCACGGTCAACCTGGTAATTAATTTTGAACCTAGTCAGATATTTGCGTATGTATTGGTTTACATATTTTGTAACAATGGAGCTGCTA
This sequence comes from Prosapia bicincta, assembly GCA_036971475.1. Lineage (NCBI taxonomy): Eukaryota > Metazoa > Arthropoda > Insecta > Hemiptera > Cercopidae > Prosapia > Prosapia bicincta. Next base: position 11,113,136 of record JBAIZL010000376.1, read on the forward strand.
TAAATAAATAAAATGTTAAAACTGCATTACTAAAACATTTATATACGTAATGCATTTTTATGACTGTCCTTGTAGCACCTTCCTTAACGGTTTTATTCAGTTTTTACCACTATAAATGATACTCTACACGCTAAAATGCCTTACTATTATTCTTTGTTAGTTACATTAAATTTAAATAATTGCCTTTACAATGATACAGTATACAATAAAACACTTTACTAGTATCTTGCTTATAGCTACTTATTGCCTAGTTTTTAACACTATACAATGATACAGTATAAAATAAAACACTTTTCTAGTATTTAGCTCATAGCGATTTATTGCCTAGTTTTCAACACTATACAATAAAATGCTTTACTAGTATCTCTTTTGTAGCCATTTATTACCTAATTTTAAACACTATACAATAAAATGCTTTACTAGTATCTCTTTTGTATCTATTTATTGCCTAGTTTTAAACACTATGGAAATGACACACTATACAATAAAACGCTTTATTACCATCTTGGTTATAGCTATTTATTTTGTATAGTTTTTAAGACTATACAAAGATACACTATACAATGAAACAATTTCCTAGTATCTTAGTTATAGGTATTTATTGCTTAGTTTTTAACACTATGCAATGGTACACTGTACAATAAAACACTCTATTAGAATCTTGGTTATAGCTATTTATCTTGTATAGTTTTTAAGACTATACAATGATACACTATACAATGAAACAATTTCCTAGTATCTTGGTTATAGGTATTTATTGCCTAGTTTTTAAGACTATGCAATGGTACACTGTACAATAAAACACTTTATTACAACCTTGGTTGTAGCTATTTATTTTGTATAGTTTTTAAGACTATACAATGATACACTACACAATGAAACAATTTCCTAGTATCTTGGTTATAGGTATTTATTGCCTAGTTTTTAACACTATGCAAGGATACACTATACAATAAAACATTTTATTACAACCTTGATTATAGCTATTTATAGCCGAGTTTTTAAGACTATACAATTAAACAATTTCCTAGTATCTTGGCTATAGGTTTTTATAGTACAGATTTTATTAATATACAATGATAAGCTATACAAGCTATACAATAAAAGGCTAATAGGCCCAATAATTCTAACAGTTGGTAATACACTACTTCAAGTCTGTCATTAAATATTTTTTAATAGGCACTTTATCTCTTTCACTCTAGCTATCTACTATTTCATTAGCAATTAACATTGGCCTTATTTAACAAACATGATAACAATGTGTAGCAAAGTTTAACAATTTAAATTTTGCATTTGTGGATGAATTATTTTATAAACATATTCTTCAAATAAAGATGTTTTAAAAATCTTTCGATCCAGACATTTACATAGCTCATGCTGCAATTCTCTCCACTTGGATCAGTGTTAGCACACACTAACCTTTAGGGTTTATTGCGAAGTCAGGACGTTTTCAAGTCTACGAAGATTGCGGATTCTGGTCGCCCAGCAAGAACGATGCTGATAGTCTACAGAGCTGGGAGTACATTGCTGCCAAATATTTCTTGAATCCTAATCCTTATTGAGCAAGGAGAACAAAACTATTATTTCTTTAAAGTTTTAACAAAGTTAGCACCCCAGCGTTTGAGGACGTCCCTAAGGATTACGCCTGTCTAAAAGACATGGATTGTAATACATGGATTACACATGTATGGGAATCCATACCGCTGAAGAAAGGGACAGGAAAGGATTGCTAAAGTCACTGGCCACGTGATAATAGCTGCGTGTACTATATTTGTGGATTCTTTGCAAGCTACTGAACACATATGGGAAAATAAACAGCTGTTGACGTACAAAAAGTGGTTGGTTGACGAAGCCCAACGTAATTTGTAGAAAAAATACAAGAATATTATACAAAAACCGGAATTGAAAACATCACTTCTGTCGCATTGTATGTCAGAACATAGTATAAATACGTTGATTAAGAAAATCATTATACTTGACCAGGTTGGATTTCTGCAAAAGAATTGGAAAATCTAGTTTTGGTGACGATCATTGATAATGACGTGTGGTGTTTAAAAACTTTATACAAATGGTCTACTCTTTGTTGGCAGCAAACTTGTTAAAGTTTGGTTTATCATGTTGGTCCAACCACGCTGTGTTGGCCTACATGACGTACGGAATGGTTGTTAATCGAAGGTCTTTACACAGTTTTCCCGTTTGTTTCTCTCGAGCCATTTTTTATTTGGGTGAATTTTGTTTATATAAACGCAACTGTTCATTACATACAAATATGGATAGTTTTTCTTCCCACTAAAACCAAACCTCTACGTTTAGCTAGCATATTGAATGATATAGAATAATATAAAGTAATATATTACAAAGTTGTGAAATGTTAAACAAAGATTAAAAGGTTTCTTTTATACAAAATGCATTTTATATTTAAGAGTGTTGTTCTTCTCGTATAAATAATAAATCCTGCAATACACTTATGAGAAACAATACAGTAAACAACCATGAAATAATTTCCAAAAAAAGTGGTTGTTTGGATGAACTGGTTTTATAAGACGGGTAGAAACTAAAGAAAAGAGACAATGACAGTAATGCCACTTTAATTGATAATATTGTATTACCACATTAAACACGTACAGTACAGTTCTGTAATTTTGCCTCTTTATATTGATCCCATTCACTACACTATAAACGTAGTAATAAACAGCTACTATATCTACTGTATTTCATTCATAAATGAATGTAATTACGAAAATTATTTACGGTATTTATAACTCCATCCTATCCTCGATTATACGTAATCCCATTCAAGAGTTATGTACTGACCAGTTTAATACGTAGTTTCTGTGTAGAACCTTGAAAAGTGTGTTAGAGGGGTTTAAAACGATTGAGACGTCAATTTTAGGATCAGGTAGAGTTACTAAACGCATTGAATAGGTTACAAGATGTTTCCAGCTTCTCCGTGGGACATAGGAAACTCACTATTACGTAACTGTTTTTGAGAAACTCTTATTAATAAAAGATTGGATTAGATTATATATTATTTATTATTACAGTAAGACATGAATAAATCATTTACGCTTACTATCTCTTAGTAGATATGAATAAGAATTTACGCTACCGATTAAAACGTAGAGGTTTTCAATAAGAAGACATGAAAACATCGTATGTTTTTTCTACTGACTCAATTCTAACAAACCCTAGTACAATATAGAATTTTGTTTTGTCACCAAGGAAAAAATATACTTGAATTATTCTTAGCTTTTTCAGAACACTAGTGAAATAGTACGCTTTATTTAAAATATAAATTTAATCATTCAATAAACAAGAAAGAAATAATTTCCAATATCTGTTCACAGAGGATGACGGAAGTGGCGAGTTCTAACCCAGGGCTTCAAGTCCTCTCCGTCAGGCACTATGAGGCGGCTCCACCCGCAAATTTGACTCAAGATCTGGTAAGTTTTACTCTTAGAGTCTCTATTTTTTCTCCAACTGAACAAATTTTTGAACCGTGTAACAAATGGTTATCTGTTTATCTTGGTTGGAAGAGGCTCTACAACGGCACAGGGTAAGTGACACAAGTCCACACGATGAGATAACATTTCATTTTTTCCAGTGGGCACTACCAGGATGTTATTTTGTCCTTTTTGTATCCTTACCTAATTCAACCTATCCTTTCAAAGGAGTGAAACAAATAGACAATTCTTCGAACAGAGGAGAGGCCTCCTTCAGGTTATCCTGTTCACGCGTTTTCCCTTCACGTTATACTACCACTGGTTTTGAATCCCCACTTATGATCAAATTCCTTCTTTCTGCTTTGTATACGATAATATTTATACTGGCTATTTGAATCAAAATTTAAATAAGAAAAATGAACATTTTACATTAGTTTAAGGTGAAAAGCCTACCAAGCCGTTTATGAGGATGTAAAAAATCTTATGAATAAAATAGGGTTAAGGTAGAAACAGAAACATTTTTTGTCTTGAAAATAGGGAAGACAGTGACTCATGCAGCTTTGCAATCTTGAGGATTGAACATTCCTAAGTAAACTTGGGGCCATACGGTGGTGTTTAAAAAGGGGGATAGGGAAGAACAGGGAAAAGAAATATAGGTCAAAAAAGAGGTATGTACTTGTGAGCGAGTGGGAGAATTTTGGATCAATTGGGGAATTTTTTATGTACGTTTACCTGCTTTCTAGGGTTTAAAAAGAATTCTAACCACCAACTCAGAACTTTTTAAATATTGAATTTAATTTCCAACAATACATTATTGAAGTTGTAAGAGACTGCGATTAAACAAAATCAGTAATATTCTTTCCACTAAAATTTAATAATTTTGTTCCAATATATGCAGCTTTCCAAGCTACTTTCTATGACCGCATTAGACAACCAGTGTGAAATAATTGTTCGAACTGTAAAAAACATTATTAAAGAAATAATTTATAGGAAAAGGAAATTTGCCTTACGTGATTCAATAAGAATATCACGGACGGTATTTGCCATGACATTCGAACTGCTCTACTTTCCTCGGGAGCCTGTCCGAAATATTGTTTTCAATATCATTCGTTAATTTACCGCAAAGATCCGAGCCGAGCTCCTAACCTACATTTTCAACCAAAACGCGTACTTTACGGACTATTGTGTGACTGTACATCCCACTGTGCCAAGAGTTTGTCACAGCCGTCACGAGCAATTGAAAAACGATTAATTCGAAAATTCTTAGCTCCTCTCTATGATGACTGTAATAAATAAAAACGTTATAGAGAAATTATGTATTTTTATATCAGCAGGTTAAAGATGCAGACGAAAATTAAATGAAAAGTTAATGAAATATGACACTAACTTTCAGCAAATTGGTTAATTTATTTCCTCTGAAAACATTTTGTGCAAACGTTTTATAACCTATAAAATGGACAAAGAGATAATAATAAACATGTATAAAAAATAATTAGAAAATATCAAGTGACAATTTAACATAGAGTTGTCACAGGTATAAGTAAACATGTCACATAGTCCAAAATAGAGTATTTAATATTTGAAACGGTGTATAACTTTGAACATGGCGTCATTATCTGATTATTTCTTTAAATAGTTTTAATTATTAAATGTTTTCTGATGATGCTGGCAATGCCAACAGGCAGGAATATTATGAGTTTAATCGTTAATGTGAATATTATTAAAATATTAATGAAATTTAGCAACTATACCAATATATTAAATATATATATATATATATATATATATATATATATATATATATAATATATGTAATTCTTGGAAGAATATCTTTTTCTTATTTTATATATACACAATTAAATGACACTTTCATAAACAAGAAATTTTTATTTTAGTTTTGTTCATACATTGAAGCTTTTCGCTGATCGGCAGTAAGCAGCATTATCAAAATTGTACAAGATGTACTCATAGAACTATAAGGTACTTGGAATATTTTGATAATGCTGATACTGCCAATCAGGAAAAAAGCTTCAATGTATGAAGAAGACTAAATTAAACAATTCTTGTTTATGATAGATTAATTTAATTGTATATATATATTTTAAACAACATTTGACATTATTGTAATTTTCATTCCTGATGATGTTGGTACTGTTTGCCAACGAAAAGCTTTGGATTTAAAATAATAAATATTCTTATATTTGAATAACCTGTGTTGTTTTAAATTATTAAACAAGAAAACGTATTTTATATATATATATATATATATATATATATATATATATAATACGTTTCCTTGTTTAATAATTTAAAATAACATAGGTTTCTAACCTATGCTATTTTTAATATATATATATATATATATATATATATATATATATATATATATATATATATATATATATATATTACCCCAAAAATTAAGTTAACTAAACCAAACAATGAAACTCAACTGAAATAGTTAAGATTTGCCTGTTAGTAAAACATGAACTTCGAATTAAAAACCTGAAATCTGGAACAAATGTTAGCAGGCCAAATAAAAAGACAACTTGTCTTGGGTGTATTTCACGAACTGGGGACAGGTTGGGGCAGAGTCCTTCACAACATCAGGCCGCCACTTTCACAAATATATTTTCTATCAAATACCGACTGTTGAAATCTTTGCTCGTATTGAAGATACTCTCATTAACAAGAGAAATCTTTCATAAAAATATAGAAATCATAATTGCTATATTGCTTTAGGCTTGCACTGTTAACTTATCGATGCCAAATCCTTTACAATTTAATATCGTAATGCATAATTCTCTTTCAAATAAGTCTTGTTTTTTTCAAACAACAACAATAAGAATGATATCGTAGTAATTATTAGGACATAACACCTACTATTAACCTACAATTTTTAAAATAAAATTATATATGTCAACTACGTCATAAGACTACGACATTTTGGTTTATTTTTATTTATATAGTGTAAAATATTAAAGCAATTAATAATAGTAAAACAATCATTTTGAAAAGCAAGCGTCAACGTTTTATCGAACTATATTAAAATATAATTTTTCTCTTATCAAAAGTGTTATTAACTTGGTTATTATCTTATTTTCTAAAGAAGCCCTATAAGATTTTTGGAGAATGGTTTTAAAAATATTAATTTTTAGAGTGGAATAGCACTGAATAAATTACCTTCAGCGACAATCGAACTAAGATCGACACACCGTTATAAGAGTGTAACTGCGTACCTCCCGTAGGGCCAATGTGCCAAAATTTAGCAGTGGAACAATAGACTTTCGTCGCGCCCACTATTCTATTCAAAGAGGGCATTAAAGTCTCCCACATAGACGTCATATCGCTGCTCAAATAAGGACGTGTTTCCGGCGAATAAGTGCTTTTTGTGGTGAGAGGCTGTATTATATAGACGGTTATTCCGTCGTATGATGCCTTTAGTGAATAATTTTGACAGGCAAAAACGTTTCTAGGCCGGTTTAAACAAGTATTGCTAAATTAGCTTATTCAGCTTATGCAAATATAGGCTTATACAATGGGTTATTAGGGTAAATTATATGTTTAGGTATATGTATATATATATATTTATATATATATATATATAACTTTTAGGTTTTTTCTTGGTATAAGTTTTTAATATTTTAATAATATACATTGCATATTAGAGTATTATTAATATAATTAATATCAATAACATAATTAAAACTAAGCTAATTGCAATAAAACAATTGGTGCAACTCTTATTCGCAGAGGTGAGCAAGCCTTACGAGCGCTATGCGAGGATATACAACGACGTCCTAGCATCTCTAAAGCTTTGTGATCAGAGATACTAACTTGCCTTATTGTAGGAGTTATACACTGTTTGTACACACAACACGTGTCTTATACTGACATTGTCTATTTAACTTAGGGCTAAATTAGGTTACACAACTCCTCCATCCCTAAACAAAACTTCCCGGGGAATGTTGTTCCGGAATCTTCTATACGCTAGATAGACGACGCATGCCAGTAAGGTTCCACTTAGATCGTAGTTCAGAGGCTGATCCTAGCTGTCCAATCCAATCCAATCTAGGGTAACTGAAAAGTCTGGCAGTTGCCTCGTTTAAAAATGTAGTCCAAAAGCATCCAGGCATCTTGGATGTAGCCTTTGCCCTCAGTTTTTGACGAAGGTTAAAGTTTTTTTTATTCCTATAGAAAATTGTTTTATTGGTTACAACAAGTAAATAAGTACCCTGAAGAGCGGTGTGGTCATTTCTTTTCGTTTTAAAACTCTAAATGTCTCTTGATGAGGTAATATTGGGCCATTTCTGGAACCCACATTATTAAAGTTTTAGAGATTTCCATTGCAGTATATTTAGATTTGTCTGTCGTTCTGATTTGAATTATAGTTGTTTCGCACGCCAGGTTCTGATTAGAAATTTTTCCAATGATCATAGACATTTTGAATGCATTTTGTGATTACAATTAGTCTCTAAACCTAAATTTAATTTTATTTATCTAACTTAGATTTTGACATAAATCAATATTTTCTTTAGGAATTACAGTCAAGTATTCTGATTTGTACTTGATAGTGTAACGATTCGCCCTTTTACCTTGGAATTTATCTTTATTTACATATGTTATTTTACTTATTATAAAATTTTTATTTTTACTTACCAGGGCTTCTAGTTCTACGTCACAGCTCAGGCAGAAAACTGTCTGTCTGTCACGGCTTAACAATCTTGGAGATAGAACTAGGTTACGTTCTAAATAACCATTGAATGTTTAAAAGACAATTATAAACAATTTATTTATTAAGCACAAATTACAAATTGAACAAATGACAACCAATGTATCCAGTGGTTTATATGAAACTACTGCTAACTATTCTTTACATATAGCAATTACATATTAAGTGTTCAAATTTATGTATCGAGAAGGTAGTAAGTTGAGGGTTCATATTTATTTCAGAAATGAATGTCCAAAGACGATTTCTACCGTTTATGTGTTAATTATTTATCTATCAAATTTTAAGTTAGTTAAAATTAAAATACATTTTCTTCATTAAACTCTAAAACGTACCTGATTTTGCACACCACTTGTATAATACTATAACATATTTTATTTATCACTGCAAATCGCTCTTGCAATAAGCGCACTTAAACAAAAAAGTACGAACTTTTACTATTTGGAACTCATAAAAAAGGTTCTGGCTTCTTCTGTAAGTTGCATTAATAAACTGGTACCGGCCTTGACATCTTAAATTTTGATTAATGAAAGCTTGCAAATTTTCTAAATTATTTCCGAAATTACCATCACGTGCGTCTCGTCCAAAGACTTTTAGTGAAGTGGGGCAGCTGGATATACGCGCGAAGCTGAGTTCTCATGCTACCCCTACCCTTATTTGTTCTTATATACATTTTTGATTGGTTCGCAGGTATCACCTCATGCTTACGTCATATAACATGTTCTGGTTAACTTCCTTAACTATTTTACAATTTTGCCCGCTAGATTTTGCCTTAGTTCTTACGATAGATTAACAAGTGTTCACCAAGAAACAAAACTTTTCCTTTATATTGAGTCGATGTAATTATAAAATAAAAATTAAATATGTAAATGAATTTATATGTAACACCTAATTATTTAAGAGTGTAACAATAGGTATAGAAAACAATTTGTAAATAGCAATATTTCTTCTATCATAGGCAAATTTAAAAAATAAACATCCTTAAAGCTCATTTTGCAGCTTACATCTATCTATTGCAGCTTTCAAATTTTCAAGTATTTTCTGCTTTTGATAAGGGAAACTAATTATTATAATATTTGTGATTTTTTTATTTCTATGAATAATATTTTTGTACATATTATAATAGGGTGTAAATACTCCTAGCTTACCAAATGTTAAACGACATTCTATGTCTTGCACTAAACTTAACAAAATGTTATATAGATTATTTAATTATTTCAATTAAGGGTTTGAACTTTTCTAACTCTACAAAATTATTAATTTTCTTATTTACAACCTTTTCTCTTAGCTCATTAAGGTTTTCATCGCCTATATTTAGCGTCTTATTAAATTCTATGATAATGTTTGTACTGATTAAATATTGAGAAGAAATTTGATTTGCTAAATTCAATTGATTATCCTCCGTCTCTTTTATTAATTTGTCAAATTTTTATCGTCATAAGCATCCAAATTCCGGTAGTAACTTTTATTACTGCACCAAGTCCATTGACAATACCTCTACCTTTTCTAATGTTAGTCAGATTTCCTATACAGATTATTTTTAGTTTTTCTTTAGTAATTCCTCTTGTGTGATTATTAAACTTACTACTATCATCTGTTACAAATTAATTATTTAATTTTATATATAACATACAATTAATACAGTTAAAGTTAAAATGGTTTAACACAATATTATAATAATATTCCAAGTATTTAGTTGAGTAAATATTTCTTCTAAACTAAAGTAATGTAAACATTTATGGTAGGAGGACAATTTTACCAATCCTAGATTTATTATGAATCGCTTAGATTTTATGTGATGTCTTTTATTCCTGATGTTTTTGAGGCACATCCAGTGAGGAACAAGAAAAACCTGGAACAGGATTAATACAAGGATTACACTTTAGAATGTCATTGGTTTTTCTTGAGTTTCTAATTTTTATGAAGTGAATTTCTTGTTGGATGTTGTGTAGTCTTGATTGAATTTCTGCTGCCTTCATCTCTGTGTTAATTGAAGTAACTTGCTCCTTATTATAATTGTTTTTAGTCTCACTTTTTCTAAGTCTCCACCTATACATCATTTGGGATTTATGATACTGGTTCTTTATCTACATTCCTTTTTGCTTGCATATTCTCTTTTGTTTTCTGATTTGTTTATTTTAAAGGCTCATATAATTTTTGCGTTCTTTCTCTATGTGTATTGGCATAATCGTTCATTACTTGCTTTTTATACCACGTGCAAGAGTGAATTCAAATGTATGTTTCCGTGTAGAATTTCGAATCGGGTCAATTTTGTAACAGAATGTATGGCGTTATTTTAGGCAATTATATCTTTGTCTGAGTTTCAAGGAGCTTTTTTAAAATCAGGTTTGGTATTTAACAACATTATGTGCTCTATTAAAGGGGAATGTAGTATGTTATTAACAGCACACACACACACACACCCACACAAACACACACATACCGTAAATTCTTCTGAGGTTTTCGGCACCATCAATGTCAGTATTATCAAGCTCTTTTAATAAGTCGAGCGATCACATGCCATTTTATTGTATTGTTGCTCAGCGTGATAATAGGTTGTCGATTTTGCTAATGATGTTCGGCGGAAAGGCTATAGAGTAATTTAGAATTAAAATTATTGTTGATTTTATATATATATATATATATATATATATATATAGACAATTTTCCAATGAGTGTTTAATATTCGCTAACATGAAAAGCAACATACAAAAATAACCTGGCAAATAATTTTTTATTGTCATTATTTGTAAAGAGCATAACCTCATAACAATGTTTTCCACATGTAAAATATGAGTGTCATTTATACGACACATGCAGCTGAGTTTCAGTCTCGCCAAATTCCACAATTGCAAGGTTATCATGTAAAAGGAAAGACAGATGACTGCTAGAGTAACCAGTCATCTTGAAGAATGAAGATTACATTGTTGCAAGCGAAACATTATGAATGAGTGAGATGAAGATCGGACGTTGACCTCATATTGTTTCAACCGAGTACAGTGTTCTCCTCAACGTCTTGCACCACATCCTATCTTTCCTTTATTAGATTTTTTTTTCAAACATCGTATATGACGTCCTCATGACGTCATAGCAACGTTAACTGTTGATGGAAAATAGCTGTGGTTAGGGGGTACACACACACACACACACACACACACACATATATAATTTTTTTCAGCTGACATGTATGAACGTGTGCGGAAATTGTGGAAATAATGTATGTAAAATGAAAATATTTCTAAACCTAAATTTTTCACATTTGTTTATTTAAATAAATATGTTAGAATTATATTCGACAAAATATATACCTTCCTTCTAATGGTGCCGATTTCCATGACGGATCGAGACGTAGCCAAATAATACGGGTGAAGGAAATCTGTTAGTCTAGGAGACATGATCAGATATCATTTGAAACTACTTAAGTGATCAGCCTTTATTCCCTTAGGTCGACCCTTCTGGTCTCCCTTATATTTTTCCAGAATTCCCTTAATCTAATTTTCTCTACTTTAGATTGTTTCTTTTAGCATCTTCCAAACTAGTCTTTCAAAAGTTCTCTTCACACTGTTATAGAGCTTGGTTTTTTCATGTCTCCCCATATCAACATTTTTAAACATGTTCTTCTTGTTTCCGTTTAAATAGCAAAACCATATCGATATCTTTTCATTAACAGTTTTATTCAAAGATACTAAAATATTCCTCAAATAATCGCGTTTACCTCTTTTGTAATCTTCTATTTCTTACTTAAGAAGAAAAAGAAGAATTCCCCATTTAAAAAAAAATCAGAATTAGTAAAACTAATATTAGTAAAACTATTATAGATATAGATTAGAAAAAAAGTTTTAATTTTAATATTTTAAAGTTCAAGTGTTAATGTTTTCATTCAAATACTAAGAGAGCATTATAGAGCAATTATATGATCTCTCTCTTTCCCTCTGTCTCTCCCCCTCTCTTCCTCTCCCTCCTTCTTTCTCTCTCTCTTTCTTTCTTTCTCTCTCTCTTTCTCTCTCTCTCTCTCTCTCTATATATATATATATATAAACATGAGCGTAGTCTATATACTGTTGCTAATCCTGATCCTTCATGACAACTTTCTAGTATCATTCAAAGGATAAATGTGTCCTTTAAAACTACCTTCAGGAATATTATAATATATAATAGAGTATTAGTAGATATCATTGAACTTATGACACTCCTCCCATCGTGGGAATCCGCTGAACACAAGGAACCCTTCAAAGTCTGTTTAATATTTGTCAAAGCCTCTGGACGTAAACCAAGCAGTCGACGTGAGAACAGTGGTTATAAGCGTAGCTACGTGACGTCAGCTTACATTTTAACACCGCGTTCAACAATATGTGTTCAGAATGACCACCGCGCCAACAGCAAGGAACAAAAGTCACAATGTAAACATTTGGGACAAGTGAGGTCGTTATTGGACAATGAAAATTTAGGTTGATCAATGAGGATGATCTTTGAAACCTGTAAGGATTGCGAATACAGACAAAATCAATGTAGAAGATCACAGTCCTGGGAGAAGATACTGAAAGATCATTGAATCCTGTGTGTAGGGTTACCGAATTTGAAGTAGAGTTGCTCTTTATGGGAACCGTTAAGAGGCATCTTCTGCTATGTTTCTATATAAGAAGAATTATAAAGGATATGATGATTGAAACATATAATACGCCTATCTATAAATGATATAATAATCATCTGGTGTTAAGAATAGGGGACAAAAATGAAATAGTAGAGTAGGTTTTTTGAAGTAGAACTTCTCTCTATTGGGTTTATAAAGAAGTATCTATCGGGTACACCCCTTGTAAGTATAAAGATAAGGAAAGCTAGAAAGGTAGAATTGTGTAAGGAGAGGGAATAATGATTTTCTAGTATTGGTTATTGGTGGAAATTATACCACCGCATGAGCAGGATCACCTGAGTAGACGTGCTTTCTATTGGTGTAATAAAAACCGGTTAATTTTTATTTCATTTCGAATTATAGGTAAAAACTTTATCCTATCGTAAAAGCTTACACAGTATGAGTTTTTCTTTACTATGAATAATTAATAAAAACTAATTACTTATATACCTAAAATAACAAAATGAATAAACAATTTGTATTTTTTTTTGAAGATATTCAAACGTTTTATCTATTATAATCATCATAGTATTTACTTGTCAGCAGCAATTACGCTTGGATTATAATAAGCGCTCTTGTCCTTTTGTTCAGGGGGTGAAACCGGTTATATAGGTCAAATTTTATAAGCAGGCCCTTGGGGGCTACGACCTTGGTGAGAAGCCGAGGATGAGGGGAGGGTAGAGGCGATCGCACGTCATTTTCAAAAACAGTGACCCTTGAACTGCCGCAAACTCATAGGATTGACTCATTATTTTTGTAACCTATTTATACTTTTTATTTCATAGTATACATACCAAAAGTGTAAATAGGCCGTCATGGAAGGTTATAGGCTTGTGTAAGGCTTGGGACAGGTAGTCCACGATTAATGTCCTCGTTTAGTGATGACGACAGTGCCTGATGTTTGCTAGATGACGAATACACAATTTCTACCTAAGAGCCAAGTGTCAGCTTATAAAATTTGACCTATACCTCCCTACACAGCAATATAGATGAGTTATATCGCATGTATGCGACTCTGTACGATTTAATCTCTTGCGCATAATATCAGGAGACTTTACTTTATTTCAATTACGTTCAACCGATTGATAACCTATATTTTATTGACGAAAAAAGTAAAAATCACCTAACTATTTGAACAAAACGTTATTACATAGTAATAGCTCATTAAATCATTAAACAGTGTGTTAGTGCAATACTTACCAACTGATCCATATGTCAACCGTTTCCATTTTGAGTAAATGATACAATTTATAGTCTACGCAGCACGTCCGATCGAAATAGAAAGTCGATTTCCCCGTTCAATAGTTGTAACTCTCAGTTCGATATATCGATATTAATGTCAAATAAACCATCATCGGTCCCATATAGGGCGGTAAGAAGGTTTTGTTTTCCGATAAAAACATTATTGCATGTAGTGAAATAAACTGGAAATGTATCTTGTAAGTCAAAACAGCGGGCTTGGTTTCAGTGGAGTCTTCACGCTTGTAATCATAGATACAAACGTGTTTTCGAATTGAAAAGAAACTCTGAGATACAGGAGTGTAAATAGCCGTCTTTATATCGATCTACAGCACAGGACCTATTGTAGGTATTCTTGAGATAATTATTTTAACTTGAAAAGATAAATTATAGACACACACACACACACACACACACACACATACACACACACACACACACACACACACACACACACACACACACACACACACACACACACACACACACATATTCACACACACACACACACACACACACACACACACACACACACACAAACACCTCCCGCTCACTTTCCCGCTCCCTCCCTCTCTCTCTCTCTCTCTCTCTCTCTCTCTCTCTCTCTCTCTGTATATATATATATATATATATATATATATATATATATATATATATATATTTATATATATTACATTTATAATTTTTTTCTTTGTATAGAGTAAAACACGCAGGCTACTCGATGGGACAGATGATACCGTTTTGCTACTCTTTTAAACTCAAATGGTTGTTTACATCAACCCACCAACGTAAAAAAAATCGTTTTATCAGGCCCAAACATTGACTGTACTTCATTGTAAGAATAATATTTTCTACATATCTCCTATATATTTTAAATGTAAATTAAAGGTAAATATACAAAAATAAAAATTCGAAAAATTGATAATTGTTACTTGAACAGTATTTAAGGCAATATGAACATCGTTGCCTAACGTAACTTTTGTTTTCTCTTGAAATAATTAATAACTCTTTAAATAAAACCTGATACGCCTACATTTGAAATTTTCTTGAGTTATATTATTGTGGTTAGAATGTGTTTGTGGTATTTATTAGTCTATATATATTCATTACACATTATTCTAAAATAATGATTCTAACAAAAATATAATTTATGATTATATATATATATAGACTATATATATATATATATATATACATGAAAGATATAATTAAATAATGTTTGTTATGTTAAAATGTATGTCATTATTTATAAACTTCTTATTTAAAAAGTATAAAAATACTCTTTTTTATTTGTTAAACGAAATATTACTAATTTATATATGTTATATTATTTATATTTCTAATAATTTACAAAAACGCAATTAAACCCATGAATAAACTACTTACTAAATAATAATAAATCTTTTAACTTTTGAAGAAGATAGATAATTACTATTACATTATTCATTAAGCTGTACATAACTACAAATCTGACCTTTATTATTAATAATTAATGTAGGTAGAAAGTAATGAATTGTATGTATACATTTGTTAATTATTCTAATAAACAGATATTAGTAAACATTTTTATAATGTTGATGATATTGTAAAGATATTTATAATAATTTTGTTATCTTTTTTAGTAACGTAATTTTGCCTGTAAATGATTCAACTAACTTTAAATCCTTTTCTTTCTCAACGCTCCTTCAACCTATTTTATATTACTCACATACAAGACATTCTCATTAAAAAAGTTTATAAGACAAAATAGTACAGGAAATGAAACACCATTTGTTTCTGGTTGCTAGACTGGTTACAGAATCCGGTCAGAGTTTCAGATTAATTAGAAATGCCCTATCCTTTAACGCTCTAAACTTACACATAATTCTTTGTAATTTATATATTTTGCAACGCAACAGCCACAAAAACGCTAAACTTAAACCGGATTTACACCTTTGTTGAGACAGGACATACTTTCCAGTTCGACAAGGGTTTCTAAGAAACGTATTGAGAAGTTGTCGAGTAGTTTATTAAAGATTCACTTTAGTGAGGTGCGCCGTGACTCCAGATTTAAGGCACAACTCGTGCCCCGAAACCGACAGAATACTCACCGTAAGCCCCTCTCCTTTATTCGGACAGCTGTTTAATACAAAGTGCTTTGGATAAAACCGGATTAAGGAAGGTCAGAGTCTAATAGTAGTGAAGAAAAGCTCTTATTGTTTTGTATTATTCAATTTTTGCACCCGTGTTCGTAAAATTTCAGTTTTATGTTAAATATATTTTCATACGTAATTGTTAAAATCGTTACGTAGTCCAAGCTTTTAAATATTGTACTATTTTTTGAACAAACCTAAACTGGAAAAAATAAAAAAATAAAAGAACTTACGCTTTAGTAAGCATACTGCGAATCGCATCTGAACAAAATAATAGATTCATTAAACAATCATAACCATATAGCACTAGGATTTGTCTAAAGGTTAGCAAATGTTCTATATAAATCTAAATATATTTTATAAACAATGTTTCTTAAAATGGACAATACAACGTTTATAAAATCCAAAATAATCTTAACTGACAGAGATGCCAATATAGTTGCAGATTACGTTACCATCGAGTAAAAAGGGCAATGAAATATGCATATTAAAAGGATATGTTCTTTGGAAATAAATAAATGGGCGAAATAAAAACTCCTAACACAGAAATGGAGTTGAAGTGAGCTTGTATATGAAATTGGTTGGTGCGGTCGGGCGTTTGAGGAAAATTTGAGATAGTGTGCAGCGGGAAATACTATTCTAGCAAATAAACCTCTGAAGTAACATTGATATTTAAATTTATTTGAACAAAAGACGTTTCACCGATAATGTTAAAGTCTCTTGCATGTTGAAATGAGTAAAGGGGAGGTCGTTAACGTCTGGCGTTCTCTTGATCGCTTGTTGAAGAAACGCACTGCTTTTACCCTAACCACCAGGTTTCGTCTAGTTTAATGCAACAAGCTTAACAGCTAAAATAAATTTTTTATTGCTTTTAACACTGTATTAAATATTCTAAGAGGTTGTGATATATAAGATAATAATTTCTGCCATAGTAACATTTGCCTTTGTCAGTATTTCGCAACAACAATAAGACCGAAGATCCTTTTGTGGATCCTCTACGACACAATTCCAAAAACAGGGGACTTATTCACTCTAAAATACCCGAGAGATATAAAAGTTGAAACGGGGAATGGAGAGCCCTCACGACGACCCTGTAGCCAATATAATTATCCTAGGTAGATTAGATATACAGCCAGAATGAAAATAGAAAAGTGCGAGAATTGTCAAAAACTAAACTATACGTAAAAAACATATATATATATATATATATATATATATATATATATATATATATATATATATATATATATATATATATATAAAGACAGTTTGGAGGTTTGAACTGGATCCAACTGAGACAGATTAAAAGGACTTCAATAGTTAATACGAACTAATTAGACTGGAGAAGTGTTCGGAATAACAGATATTCTGAACGTTTTGTGATAACACGATTGTTTATGAAATATTGTCATTCGCTCAACCCCGTCATTATTTCATCTGGTCGACACTCAAAATCTCATTCGCTGAAGTAGCAATTCTATCAGACCAATTGGCCTTCGTTTTTAC
Source organism: Prosapia bicincta (assembly GCA_036971475.1). Taxonomy (NCBI): domain Eukaryota; kingdom Metazoa; phylum Arthropoda; class Insecta; order Hemiptera; family Cercopidae; genus Prosapia; species Prosapia bicincta. The sequence continues at coordinate 11,130,815 of JBAIZL010000376.1, forward strand.
CGACTGCTCATAACACACTTTGAAAGTCGACGCTGCCTCCACTGATTTAAAATTTTACTTAAGTTAAATGGTTACTTGAGGCAGTGAAAAATTTTACTTGCTTACTTAAAAATTAAGGGATCACTCGTTTGACTTTTAGGAGTTGGTACTAGTGACAGAAATTTCTAGGTTAGGCTACTAGAGAAAAATAGAACTGTACATTGAACTGAACGATATTTTTAACTCATTCCCTAAATAGTTCTTTTTGTATAATTAGTCTATCTTGATTCGTACACTTTACCACGCACATTAAAACGTTTCCCAGTCTTCTGAATCTTCATGCAAAACATTTAAACCTGTCACTACAATCATAATTTACTATAATAATGAACGAATGTTAAAAATTAATTGAAAGGTTTATTAGGTATTTTTATTTTTCAACCAATTAGAAAAAATCAATAATGTTTAACGTTTTTACATAAATTTTAAGTAAAATAATAATATTACTCTATAATTCTGTATTTGACAAAATAGTGTTAAAATTATTAATATACTCATCTTCATTTCTGTTAAAAATATTTTTATATGTTTGTGTACATTTTTCTCCCATTCCCAACCTTTCAATATTCTCCTCTGTTGACGTGTTTCGGAATAACTCCATTTTCAAAACTTACGATTGAAATTTTGAAAATGGAGTTACTCCGAAATGCGTCAACAGAAAGGAATATTGAAGCGTTAAGAGTGGCAGAAAAATGTAATCAAACATATAAAATATTGTTATATTATTTTTTAAACTCTTGTAGTTATTAGAGTAACATTTTAAATAATTAGGAAAAAACTTTTTAAAAAAATATTTTTTTGAATAATCTATTTCATAAAACCTTCATAGATTTTGTTAGCTTTCAAATTTTCAACCCACCACGTCACGTTTAAATAACATATTAGAATAAATATTTAGTTGGAATTCTTGTATCTATTATTGCCCATTATTTATTATAAGTTTAGATATTTGATATTTTAAAAATTCAGAGGAAATGTTATCATGAAAACATTGTTTAAGAGCATGGCATAATAAATACATTAAACATAGATTACATGCAATTATGGAAGGATTTAATAACATTTTTATAAAAAAAACAAATTAAAGAATATATGCGGACAGTAAATTGTTAAACAAGACCAACTTTACCCTTAGCCTTGTGGGAAGTAATAATAGATTGGATAAAACTCATCTTGTGAAAATTTATTAGAAAGTGACAGTTATATTAAAACGTTATGTAGGTATAAAAAGGTTATGTAATAAGAGAAAAACATCAATACTAAAATATCTGACATCAGATGTACAACAAAAAACATCATTATTTTGGAAAGACAGACGATCCTAATAGTTTTGAGATTCAGTTTTGGAAGCCTATCGTCGAAACGTAGCTAATCCAAAGGTTTGCTTGCGTTGAAGCTCTTGCAGTGCTCAGTTGTTTCCGACTTCCTTGAATAGCTGCTCAGATTGTACACAACGAACACACCTACAAATTGTGAAGTCACGTCTAAACATAGCTTGCACTGGCCACTGCCTGTCATCAGTTAGTCCGTCTATTCACTGCACACATAGGCAAACGATATAATGCATTTACATTGAAGGAACGCTGCCACCAACGCTAGTCATGTTAATTGACAATTGGAAAAATATTCTTTCCGAGTAAAATATCTACGTTTATATGACGGAAAGAATTTTAGTTTGTTTTTAGACAAAAATTGTAATCACAGGAATTTACAAATAAACAATTTATGGTACTTACCTGATATATAATGCACTTTTTGAGCGCAGTTTTGCGTTTTAGTTATAGTACGATTGCCTTCCTATACGATTAATTTGATATCTGTCACGACCCTTATTATTCAAAGCGAAAATAACATATTTACACACTATTTAGTACATTCACTCAAAACGCACATATACTTCACGCATTTAATCAAAAGAAGTCACTTGCATTTCCTAAAAATGGAGTCGAGGAAGAGAGCTTTATTTATAGTAATGCTTTTATTAAACCAAATTTTCCTTAATATATACAATACCTTTATACATGCATATCGAAGAGTAAATTCAACTATAAATTTAACTTTACTCAGATTCTGCATTATCTCATAAGACAATTACTGTTTGCAGTCTGTCTATATGCAGTTAGTTTGTTTGAATAGGACAAATTTACAGAGTTAGAAAACTATAAAAAGAATTCATTCACGGTATTGTAAGAGTACGGGGAGTGTTGAAAATTGAACAAGTGTTTTGTACTAATTTATTTAGTATTATACAAATTATTGTTATTATAAAATATTACTTTTTTTTTTCAATTTAAAAAAAAAACTAACTTACAGTAAGTTAAAATGGTGGAGTAAAATTTGTTTCTACAATAGAAGATATGTTTTCAACCCTTCTAGTACCATAGGGCCCTCAAGCTTTTGTCCAACCCTTAACACATCCCATTTATCTTTTTACAATCTTACATGCAGGTGAGTACTAGACGAGACTCTTACACCCAATACAAAGACCTTTATTTCAACTTTGAGAGGGCGCTGCTTACACAAGCGGCAACTATTTTCAACCCTAACAGTACCTTTGAAACGATGGCTTGTTTCTTATTTATTTCACCACACTTTTCAAATCTTCAGTTTAATTTGGGAATTTATCGCAGGTATGATGATGTGACGATTATGACTTTATTGGCACGATTACGAGCAACTAAAGTTTAGGTACAATAAAGCAAACACAGGCTCCTCCAAACACGTCGGGAGCATCATGGAGCTAAAAGAATTCATGTTAAAAATACTAGACCAGTGATGTTGATTTTTGTTTAAAATGTTATAATTTTTTAAGTTTCTGATAAGTTGTACAATTATATTTCTCGAGCATCATAATTACCCGTCATGTCATGTTAAACCTGGTTGGGAACTTCCTAAGTACTCTGGGAGTGATGAGGCAATGATAGGAAAGGCAGGTAGCTAGTATACTCAACATATCGATGGATGTTTTTTTGTGAAATCATTTTCGCTCCTGGCTTTTTCAAAAGGTATCCTTTAGAGACATATCTTTCAGCCCGTATGCAGTATTCTTTCTATTCGTGCCTCCGTCTACCCTTCGTGCCGACGCCAAGCAGATAACCGGCAAACACATTCCTCGATAGTTTGTGAACAATTAGTTCCACGCGTGATGCTGCTATAAAGGGCAGTCATTTATGGCGTTGGGGTGAAAAACAGCAAATTCGAAACGCCTGCGTAAAATATGAAACATGATTAAAAGACATTTTGTTGGAAATTAACTGATTTTAGACATTTATTTATTACTTTTAAATGCATTTGTATGTTTTATTTTTATTAATAATAACTCTTGCGTTATGCTTAACCGTTGTTATCTATATATTGTGAACTCTACACACTTACACGCTTTAATAGTGTCTACACTCCACATATTTTAGTAATAATAGCTTTATAAACAAAAGAATAACTAGGCTACGACTCACAATTATAAAAACTTTAATATCAGACGCGTTTCAGTGGCATTATGTCATCATCTTCAGTGATGCTACATAATTGAAACTTTAAAAAAAACTGAACATAACTCATCATGTTTTTTTTTATATTTAATTAAGTTTCAATTGTGTAGCATCACTGAAGATGATGACATAATGCCATTGAAACGCGTCTGATATTAAACTTTTTATGATTGTGAGTCGTAGCCTATTTATTCTTTTGTTTATAACCTTCACTCACAAGCCAGCTCGAATATTGTTAAATAGTGGCTTTACCTTCAAATTGTCTAAATAAGATAACGTCTCCGATTTATCGAAATGTTCGCCCTCAATTATACAATAATTAAGTGCTAATACATGCAAGTGCTTACACATTAATGTATAGTAGAGTATACACGCGTGTAAACTAAATACACGTAAAGTTTATAAGTGTAAAATAATAACTCAAGTTGAATATAGAAACAAATAATATATCGTAACATGTTTTTATTGAAAATATTATCGTACCCGTGAAAAGATATTTTTAAATACAAAGTATTTAATTTCGAAATAGTAACAAAATGTCCTCAGATCTACAATATTTATCTATTTCAAAGGCGCTTTAATAACGTCTTTGTTATTTTGTATTTAACAGTAAATTATGTAGCGATGTCACTTATGATGATGACAAAAGCAATCGAAACGCGTTTTAGATAAATATATATTGGGAGTTTGAGTTTGTTTTGTTATTTCATAATAAATACTATTTCTGTAGGTTTACTAATAACCAAAGCTCAAAACTTGTTTAAAAACCTTTCATTGCCAAAACAAAAAACGACACGGAAAGGTTTTTTTTATTTACAAATAAACATGAATAAATTCCCTATATTATCTGTTTTCACAAAACTACAGTTCAAACTATGTTTGCAAAGTAACATGTAGCCCTTAAGATTTACTGTAAAATAACTTTGTAGTTGTGAAAAATAATTTTCGTAAAAACAGCTAAAGGTCTACCACATAAACGAATTAAAATGACACCGTATAACTTGTGTAATGATTTAAAATCCAGTATGAAAAGATGTTAGAGTGAAAGAGAGGTTTCCCAGGCAGAAGTGGATTATTGAAAAAATATCATTTTGAAAATAATAACACAATAATAGTTGGTAAATAAATAGGCCTACTCTCTTAAATTGTAAATTATAATTTTTGAAATTTTAATAAAAATGATTAATTAATCGCGGTTTTAGAGCATTGGCACGTTTTATGAGACAAGAGTAAAGCTGTCATACCACATTTAAATAAAGCATTTAACTAAAATTATACTTTAAAATTCTGAAAAGAAAAAAAAATTAACAAAACAAAAATTTTAAATTATTAATAATTTGTATGTAGTTTGAAAAAAAAAATCTTAATGATTTAAAACTTAACTCATTAATAAATAACATCATTACAAGAAACAAATATTCAATATTTACAATATTCCGTTACCTATCCATTAACTAATACCTAGGTAAAAATAAAATAAAATTGTTATAAAATAGAGACATAGGTAGCCTATAATAACGTATAACACACACACACACACACACACACACACACACACACACACACACACACACACACACACACACACACACACACACACACACACACACACACACACACACACACACATATATATATATATATATAACGTATAATGTGTAACAGTTGAAAGAAATGTGACGTAATGAACCTGTATATACACATTATTACTCTCTTAGGTTCTGTGTCAGGCATTGGGAAATTGTAGAAAATTGTTTAACATATGTGAATATAAAATGTGAATGATGAAACTTGTCGACTACAACACGTCTGTCATCTTGAGGCATGTTTGGAGTTTAAGTCGTGAAAAATATTCTCTTCATGATTGCTAACTAAATTTATAGCTATTAAAATATATCGTTTAGAGTAAATGAAAACTGGCTGTCGGTTTTTTCAATTTGTAAGATTTAGTTAATTTTTTATAAAAACATTTATATGCTTTTTACATTATTTAAAGTCCTCACTTTTTAGATTGAAAAATAATGAAATAATACACATAGAAAAATAACATCACCCAAGGCCTAAGCGGATATCTCGGTTACGCGGTAAGGCGAGATGATTTTTTTGCTGTCCGATATGGTAATTCGAGGCTGAGAGATCGTTACTTGGGCAGGCCTGTGGTAGGAGAGTTCCGCGGTGCAGCGCGCCAGCAAAGGCTCAGTGTTCGGCGGTGGCAGCTTGCGGCTGGTTCGTAGCCGTCTTCTGCACCGAGTTGCGGCACGTGCGATAACGTATCTGACGCCTGATAACAGTGTCTCGTGAGTGCCGTGAGTTGACAAGTGTTCGGGAACCTTTTGGCGCCATTTTTAATAACGTAAATTCACAAGTTTAGAATGCTGATTACAGTGTTGTGATTAGTTACGTGTTGTGATAACAGATTGTGTTGTAAAGCTATTCCATGGTTGTGATACTAATCGTACAAGCCCCTGCGGAAAATAGTTTTCACCCCGTCAGGGGAGAACAGCTAAGCACTTCTAATACTAACACCACTTCTATTTCATTTGTCTCATCTTCTTCTTCTTCACAGGTTGATGCGGATACGTACGCCACCACTAAAGAAGGTAAGCACCGCCAAAACGTAAGGTAGGAGTAATTCATAATTTTTATCATAATAATTACATATTGTCTATAGAAATAATTGGAACTTTAACAATTGGCTGGGGAAATTATTTCCCTTTCCCCTTATCAGTTTATTTTAATATTGTAATATGTAATATAGTTAAGCAAAAGTATATAAATAAATTTCTACAAAATAACAAATAGGCTATAAACCTGCTTTTAAAGACCTTTGCTTATATTTTTGTTCCAATATATAATAATTAAAAAAAAAGTAATCTGTTGGGCACATTATTGGATTTTTTTATCTTTAAAAAATATATGATCATTTTACTAAGTTGGTAATTTTGTTTTCAATATCGTATTTTTATGCTGTTTCGTATTATCAATAGCATATAAAATGAGTGTCGATTTTATATTCTTATTGATTACTTTAGTGTTTGTTATTTCGTTCCTTATTTTCTGTAAATTTAAAAAACTATATTGAGTATAATTTATTGTTAATATGTAAGTACGTATACACACGAAGTGAAAAATGTTACCTAAAATACGTATTTGTATTTGTGTACATATAAATATGTATTTGTGTGTGTGTACGCTTCAGTGCGTGCGTTAAACCATAGGTTTTGCGTTTGTTTGCTATAGATCACTGGAGTATTACTTTGCTGTATTCGTATTTCATTTTGCTAAATAACTATTATATAATTACTAGTCGTTCTTCTTATTAGCATTTATAATGTTCTTACAAAATGATTCTGTAGTTTATTTAGTTATTTGTTCATTACTACAATATGATTTAACCCTTCTAAGCTGTAAGCTATAGGTAAAGGGATCCATCATAACGTGAGACACAATTATTGGTTTATCTTGTAAACTAAATGATAAAATTGGTTTAGCTTCTAACGGCAGCAATTTTAACAATAAATTAAACTCAAACGATGATCAATGGCGGATTTATTTTAATACTATAAAGCAATACTAAAATAAACTCGGCATTGCTCATCGTTTGAGTTCAATTTATTGTTAAATGATAAAGTGTTTGTAAAATATATGACACTCATGGTAGGTGCAGGCATTGTAAGGAGACGAACGACACTTTGCTCTAGTTTGTACATGACGTTTACAGCACATCTATTAGGCTTATAATGACACAATATGACAATTTGTTATTTAGAAGTATAAGAATTAAATACGAACCTTATAAGGTTAGATCATTGAATAGTAAATTTTAAGATGTAAAAAGACATTTTTGTGAGAAAATGAGAGCCTTTTTATAGCTATGATTTGTCTTCCCCAGGACAATTTACATACCTCTCTCTCTCTCTCTCTCTCTCTCTCTCTCTCTCTCTCTCTCTCTATATATATATATATATATATATATATATATATATATATATATATTTGTGTGTAGGTGTTTGTGTGTGTGTGTGTCTACAGTAACCTGTAAACTTTGTTTTGTTCTAACTATTGATATAGCTTCTACTTAGCTCAAAACATTAATATTGGCTTTAAAAAATAACATTATGTCATTTTTTATAAACAAACGCCATAAACATTTAAAATAAAATAATTTTTGAAAATAAAAAATATAGTTTCAATTCTTAAATTTGTAATTAATTTTATTATTAATAATAACAACATGTTGTTTTCTTCTACTTTATTAAATTAAGTAATTTACGTCTAACGTGAAAAACTATTCGGTTCATCTAAACATAACCTCTAAATGATAAACAGCAGTTTAACGAAATCATATTTGCCTTATATTGTGAAAATCAGCTGATTGTTTGGCACGAATTTAATGTACCCCCATCAAAGCATTTTATGATACGACTGTTTTCACTTTAATAAAAAAAACAATTAAAAAAATTCTCATCTCGAAGACACACGTAGAAAAATGTAAATATCGTTTTGACATTTAAAAATTTTTATATTTCCTCGGTTTTTAAATACATTTGTAATAATTCAATTACTTATTAAACAAAAACAGTCTCTAGTAGCAGAGAATAAACTCTGTCTGTGTTGACGTCTAATCTATTAGGATATCACGAAGATAAAAAATACGAAAATTATTTACAATAATTTCCGTTTAATTTGATAATGTACGACCAGTGTAATACGGTTTACAAGACCATTACAGAATCATTATATCAGCATTAGAGTTCCTCTTCATTGTAGTTCCGGTATTCAATAGAAATCATTATTTCTGGCATGCAAAAAGAATGGAATGTCAAATCAAGGTCATACAGTGACGGACTATGAATAATGGAAGAGAAGCTGGTATTTCAAGGTGTATTTGTAATAAACTGCTTAGCGTTAACTAGATAATTATTAAAATCGTTTAATTTTGTTGGAATATTGTGAAAATTATTCGATATACTGTATTATATATATAATAATACAATATATATATAATATTTATGTATATATACAATATATATATATAAATATAAAATACGTTTTCTCGTTTAATAATTTAAAACAACATAGGTTATTCAAATACAAGAATATTTATTAATTTATATCCAAAGCTTTTCGTTGGCAAACAGTACCAACATCATCAGGAATGAAAATTACAATAATCTAATTGATTATTGTAATTTTCATTCCTGATATAGTTGGTACTGTTTGCCAACGAAAAGTTTTGGATATAAATTAATAAATATTCTTGTATTTGAATAACCTATGTTGTTTTAATATTATATATAATATCATAATATGTATGTATGTACTTATATACAAGATTTTTTTATTCTTCAACGTTTTAAAGTTTAAACAAACTTTTTTAATTCAATTTACAATTTCCAAACACAATAAAAAAAATCCTGACTTGAGATGTTACTGTAAAACAAGAAAATCTTTCCGCCTCCCGTCATAATATACCGACCTTCCGCATATCCTTCCGCACTTCACCAATGTAATGTTTCCCTGGAAAGTACTCCTCCATCTCCCAGTGTTTAAATCCTTACCTTTATAGGCTCTGTATTTCACCATCTCTTCTATTCCAGTCAATATCTTTTTTGAGTGTTTGTAGTTTACTTTTCCTCGGTTGTCCAGAATCGTCCTTTGTAGGACCTTTGGATTTTGTAATAAAAAAACGCATTCTTTGTCAATAAATATATCGACCTCTGGTACTGCATATTTATTTTCACCCCTATGCCTGGAAAACCTATAAGATAGTAGAAAATAACATGTAATAATGATTATATATGAAAAAATTCACTTCTATTTCCCCGCATTTAAAGGAATTGGAGAATCATGGCTCGCGTGGCTATATTTATTTCCTATTGTCGCCACGCTCTACGCCTTATATTTTAACGTATATTCCATAATGTTTTAGCTATAGAAATCTATACCATTATCAATACATCTAAGTACAAACATGCTTTTAAAAGTATTAATTAAACACATTTATTATTATTATTGAACGGTCATTATTTTATCACAATATGACCTTACATTTTATATACATTTTGTATTCCAATACTCACACTTACAGTGGTTCAAGTGTTCGCAACAACCAAACGATTCTATATGGATATAATATTTTGCAGATATTTACAAATACGTTTACTAATCTAAAATATAATGGTGCCTAACAAAATAGCTGTTCAACTCTACACAATGTTTATAATATTCAACGTCTTTGTAGGACATTACAAAATTCTGATGAATAGAATAACTATCTGTCGATGTGTTTAGGAAGTTCTGATCGATGGAAATTCTTCGAAACCAGCCAATAAGAAGTATGACGATGAAAAGAGTAGCAGAAGCATATGATATTATACAGAACGATGAAATTATTTCAAAAATATTAAAACATTGACAACTCACAATCAGAAAACTTTGATTTCACTAGAGTTAACTAACTAGACACGAAGAGTAGTACCCAAGAACTGAGGAAGGCGACATCGTCGCCGAAACTAGTTTGTTGAGTGTGTGTTTATTAAAAACTAATTTTTTGTGAGATTTTGAGTTCACTATTTTGACTTGTACCTTTGTGAATAGTTCTCACTAGCTAAGCTCTAATTAACTAAATATTAACTAACTGAAGGTAAAGTTAAATGTTTGTAGTAGCATCACTGATGATGACAAGTCATCGAAACGCGTATGAAATTAAAGTTACAATTATAAGTTGTTTATATTTATTTAGTTTAGCTTATAACCTTAACACACAAGGCAACTCGGATATTATTTACATTGTTTAGTCTTGTAAATTCTTTTCATGAATTACATAGGCGTACAAAGTTAAAGTTATATGTTAGTGATAGAATTTCTAATGATGATGACATAAGTCATAGAAACTCGTATGAAGTTGAAGTTTTATAATTGTGAGTTTCTTATATTTATAGAGATTTGATGTTATACTTGATGAGTACACAATTTTTCACCTCAGGAAAAATAGAACTTACTCAAATGTATACAAATATTTCTAAAAAAATAAAGATGATTATATCAAGAATTTCAGTATCAAACTCATATAGATTTAGTTGAATAGTTACCTAGGTGTAGGCTATGTGAGCCCACTCGCTTGTCCGTTCGTGCGTGCGTGGTAGTTTTAGTGAGATTTAATTTTCCAGACTGCTTTTACATATACATAATTTATTAGTATATCTTTTAAACAGTTTAACAGTTTAAAAACTAATTTAAAAATTAAAAATTCATTTAAAAAACGGGAAAAAAATTTCAAATTTTGTTGAAAGTGTTAAAAAAATTATATCCATTTCTGTTTTACGCATTTTCTGTTTTACATTACGTCACAGGCGTTTTACACTAGGTAAAACGAGTAAATAACAATAATTAACGTAGACACTGGCAATGTCATTCTCTGCACTAAATCCTGTTTGTTATACAAACAAGCAAACGTATGGTGAGCGCGAGTTGCAAGTAGAGAAAGTCCCGCTCAGGATTGTTAACTTACGTAATCCTGCTCAATACTTACTACGTAGCGCAGGGCAAGAGGATATATTCGACTTGATTACATATAATCTGTCAGACTTGTACATGAATAATGCATTTATTGTTGTTGGTACAGACGCCGTGTGCACGAGAAGCATGCGGAAAGCCCAACTCACTGTGTTTACACGTTTGTTTTCCTTTGATATTTAAAAAAAAAATATTACAATTAAATGGTCAGAATAAAAAAAAAGTTTAAATAAATTTAACTTTTTTAAACTTCAAACGTATGTTTTTAAATAAGATAGTAGATTCAGTTTCGTCAACCGTTTATTCGTTCGTGGTTTTTCTGTAAAAGGGTCTAGGGTCTCTGCAAAATTAAACTTTGCAATTGTCGCTCTTCTGATATAGTTTTAAAACGAACCGTCAGAATAGCAAAACGTACTAATTATACGTCGAAGTACAGGTAAGGTCTTAATTACGTCGGTGTAATTAGGTCTTAATTACGTCGAAGTATAGGTAAGGGTTGACAACATAATAACTAGGATTGAAAAACTTAGGTGCTTCCAACAAATACAACCCAGGTGCAGAGGATATAATGATTATCTTTACAACATGTGAACGTCGCGTTCATGAAGCAGACCTAATCCCTAACGGAGGGGTAAAGAAGGGGCTGTCCGTTGGCTTACATCCTAAGAAGAAATTTCATATTAAATGAAACACTTAGAAAATTACAGCCTAGAATGAAATCGTCGCAGGGTTGCATAGTAGAAGGTGTCTTGCTGTCAGACTGAGTGAAGAGAGCTTCAATCTTATGCTCTTCACCAACGATCACCTACCACTGTCCTTCTTTCTTTCTTTCCGAAACTTTCTTCATTTCATTTCTTCAATTAAATCCTGCATAAGTTCAATACTTGGCCAAACTCTTGTTTTTGTATAAGCTTTCATTTGTTACAGCTCTTTCTTTCACAACTTCTTCATATAATTTCAACAACACTATTCTTTCATTGGCCACATTTCAATTGCTTCTCGTAGATTTTTCTTCGCTGTAAATAATTGCTTTTAACGGTGACTATTCAAATTTACTACCAACGCTTCTGGAGGATATCTAAAGAAATGTTATTATACATAACAATAACGCATGTGTTCTGGAGTCTATGAAGGGTTCACTTGTGCAGGGTTGCAAACTGGAAAAGTTGGGTTTACCAATTACATTTAGTATTATACTAGTGTCATCTCAAAAAATCTGATACCTATATCATTATAATTTGCATAAAATTAATGATGGTATTCTCTGGAGGAAACCGTGGTATTGATATTAATAGCAAAACCAAATACCACGAAATATCAAGTGTTTCATTTACTCATTAGTATAGAGACCGATACCCATGACCCAGATTTTACATAAATGAAAGCATAACGTAATAAATGGCTTAGAAATACTACCCAAATAACCAAAAATATAACATTGTAATCTAGCAAACTCGTTATACATATTTATAAAAAAAACTGTTCTAATTAATTCTAATTATTTCACTTCCCACTAAGCAATTTTAACTAATTTGAATTATTTCACCTTCAACTCATCAACAATTTTTGCAATTCGTAGAATAAAACACAGCCGCCAACAGAAAATAGTTGTCCTGAAACACCTCTCGGGCGTCGATTTACTGAAAAATATTTACACCTGGAATTACCTTCCATCAGATGATTACTCCCCTAAAGATCGCTGATTGCATTCCAGAATGTTCTCAAGAACTTTAGAAGCTCTTTTAGCCTTATGTTAAGTCAATCTGTAATAGAGAGTACTCAAGGTCAAACAGTACAATAATATCTGCTTATATCTTGATGCTACAATACCTTTCTTGAATAATACATGCACAAAATAAACCTCCCTGCTGTTACTGTATCCTAAACAAAGCCAGTCTGGGTAAAAAGACAGTGGTATTATTAACATTTTCGTAGAATTTTAAATAGTAGTAAACTTCCAAATGTATTTTCAAGTTATGAAGTTCAAACAAGTTCAACCATTCTCGGACAGTATGTTTTTGACCATCTAGATGCCTTTTCTATACCAAAGGAAAATAAAGAAATGAATTTCCTTCATGTAAACATTTGTCTGTGGAAAAGCTTCAGAAGTATTAAATTACGTTTTTCTAAGCCTGAAATTTAATTCTTTCATATTTTTTTGTTACATTTTACTATTTTCTAGTCCTAAACTATTCTGATTGATATCATATTTTCTCACATCATAAATTGATAGCCTTGTGGTTTAAAAATATGCAAATGCTTCTGGCAGATTAAACAAACTGTCTTTATTTTACGTCTCCCGCAAAGTTGCCGAGGAAACTAATCTTAAGTAATCTTGTGAGGCGTTGTAACGGAAGATTGTTTCCAGTCACTGATAAATCTCCAGATGGAATGGTTATCCCGAAGATTAATTCTCTGTGGAATTGTTTAAGCCATGGCTGGCTTAATACCATACGCGATGAGCTGCGTTAGTCACGGAAAGGATTTTTCCTATTACTTTTCACAACATATGGCGACAGAATATCCGAACCTTCAACACAACGTTCTGCCATAGCCACCTCGTTATCCAGATTGCTTACAATAGCTTTAATGACGCATTCTTAACTTCAAAAATGCCTAATACATAAGAAAATGAGAAGTTGTCTGTATTTAGTAAATAATATGTTCAACTTTAAACATTAAAAACTTAACTTTCACTGTTAATAGTTTTTTCTATATCCTTTAACCATTGCTGCCAAGGCCACAATAATACGATTTTCTGGATTTCCAAAAAAATAACTGCTACAATTACTTACAGTTGTATAAGCAAAGTAAATACAACAATTATTTCCACGTAGTATTAGGGTGCTTATTCAGAAATAGGGGATGTAAACATACACGTCACACATCACTTCCCCGCTATTTTCCTCTGATTACTAATCCTATGAGAAAATAATCCGCATAAGAAACTTCAAGGTTAATTAACGTTTGGTTATTTGCACAACGTGTGATTTCAGTTATGAAAAAACCGTTCTTTTCTGAATACAATGCAACGCTTTTCCGTTTGTGGAATACTTTTTCTTATAGGTGGTTACAACATGTAATGGGTTTACGTGGAACTAGGTCAGTGGCTACAATATGGCTCGTTATTCTGTTCCCAGGCTGTGGCCTTCACCAATTAGAACACTTGTTCCAAAGCGTAACATCCATGCTCCAACAGCAGTATTAATGGTTCTAAATACTTTCTCTATCCATAAAATATTAAGTTTACTTATTTCATAATTTTTTATAGACAGAAACAAGTTACAGAGAAATAATACGTTTTCTAATCAGGAATCCGTGTAAGCACTTTAAGAATCCGGATAATCCGGAATTCCTGGTTAGTTAATCTGGAGAAATATAATAATGGATTTTTTTATTATTAAGTAATCGAAGCTCTAGAGTCTAAGCTTCGTTTTAAAAATGAAATTTCCCCAAAGAAAACATCAGCTTTTTTATTTTTTTTTCAAAACTCCTCAGTATTTCTTTCTTCTTATATTTTGTATATAAATAAATAAATAAGTATATATATGTATATATATATATATATATATATATATATATATATATATATATACTTGTGGATATTGTCAGTTCAAATTTATGTGAAAAAGGTAATAGATGTGAATTTCCTTAATCACAAGTGAATTACAAACTCGACTAAAATTATCTTCGCTTATGAAACTATAAGTGATAATTGATGGATTATAGAATGAATATTATGAAACATTTAACCGTATTTAACCACAGTCTTGCTAGAATGGGGGAACTTGGTATGTTGTTTACTTCTATATTGGTATAAAAATGTAACAATGGAAAACAACAAATAGCAACAATGAAAAAAAATTCGTTGTCTTTTGCAACTTTGAGGTTATTAATCAACTTGACAATTACCACCTATGAAGGACAAGGAAATTATTATAAATTGTAGACTAGAAATAAGATAAGAGTTCTACAATGTATGCAGTCTTATTTACCTAAAGTAGACGTATCATAAGTAGGTGTTTATGTTCACCCTTCCTCGTATGGAGAGAAGGCCAACGATGAAGAGGTGAAATGAAGCAATGATTGAGAAAGGATTATAATGGTTTCCTAGTACGGTGAGTAAGAATGACAGGGGAAGGTGTATGCCTGAAGCAGACTAAATCTCTACCGGATCACGCACATGGGGCAGAGAATAACCTCTAACAACTATCTAGATATAAGTCTGCTTAAAGTAATTAACGAAACCCAGTGAACGAAACTATTGTGACATTCTGACGTCACTTGAAGTACCTGTTCCACAGATCAAGTTGAGGATTTTATAATTTAGAGAATGTTCTTGGAGACAGCGACGATTTAAAGACAGCGTTACTGAACATAGTAATACAAAAATATACTTTCCTTGAAATAAAATAAATAAGTGAATTTACTTTGATTTAAGTGAAAGTTAATAAAACCATTTGCGTAATGAACTGATACTAATGAGTGTGACATGATCTATTCTAACTCAATGGTATAATTAATTATACGTTCTGATATTTACAAAGATTAATTAAAAATACTTCATTAAAAATACTTTATCCATTTAAAGAATCATTTTGAACGTGTTTTTTTGGGAATTGTGTTTGTTTTGTAACAAAAAATAATTAATAACTACTAGACTAATTTTTATTTGTTTATACTTAAATTTACACACACACACACACACACACACACACACACACACACACACACACACACACACACACACACACACACACACACACACACACACACACACACACACACACACACACACACACACACACACACACACACACACACACACACACACACACACACACACACACACACACACACACACACACACACACACACACACACACACACACACACACACATACATACACACACACACACACAAACAAACAAACAAACACACACACATACACACACACATACACACACACACACACACACACACACACACGCACACACACACATACACGCACACACACAAACACACACACACACACACACACACACACACACACACACACACACATACACAAACAGATAAATGCATTTTATTTATATATTTGGGAATTTTCAATGTATTTTCTGTAAGCATTTACCATCAGAAAATCAGTATTTATACAACACAGATAGTGTATGCACATGTGTATGTGAACTACAAATTAAGACAAAACACTGCTTTGTGAAAGCAGTGTAATGTCAGAGGTGACATTGCAGCTGTAAAAATGTGAATCAATAACGAAACTAAATTAAAGTAAAGAATATAAGGAAAACAGTAAATATACAAAACGAAACATATAAGCCTATTTTAAAAATGAACGTTTTCAAAAAATATAATGTAAGAATATTCTTCGCCTAGATAATTTCATGATTTTTATGAATGAGTGAAGACACATGACAAAGAAATTGCTTTACGTCATGTTTGACCTTGAAAATATGGAATGCAAGAATACTTGTGAAAAGTAATTATCTCGTCCAATGAATTTGCTCCTTCTTAGTGGTAATATCAAGAGTCTGAAAGAGTCTTCACGAAGCACTTTAATGATAATTGTAAAAAGTAATTCCACCATAAGTAATTAAAGTTGATATAATAATATGTTTCGAGGTGATAACATAAATACTCTAATTTTATGAAATTATAGATATTATTTTTCAATCAGTAAATAACATAAGTAAGGAAAACAAGTTGATGGTTTTAATTAGTTTTCATTAAAGCAAATATTTCACATAGTCAAAATCCCTGTTACCCCTCCTATGATTTCAACTTGAAAGTTTTTTATATTAATCACTCTTTGTTCTTTTAAACCAGGGTTTATCCTTTACATAATATCTATTATTGGAAACGATAATAGATTAAGATATTTAATTCTTCTTCGCTACTTTCCCCATTAACACCCTGTCTTCAAAATCTCTTCATAAACGCGCACTCGTTACATTCCATAGCATTTACAATCTTTCCTTTGCTAAGATACTATTTGCAACCCTTAGTCTAGATGTTTTCAACAGAGTTATCCATAGCATAGTTGTGTTACGTTTTTTAAAAGCTGGGTACCCACAACTCTTCTTAAAAAATCTTCTCCTTCCTCCGCGTTACGACCTAACTTGTACTTTATAACTCGTACCTCATGTTTCTATAGGACATCTATTGCTTATTTATAGGTTATCGCCAATACAAACATTCCATCACCATGTAGAAAATCCTCAAGGGATGTGGGAAAAATACTAAAACTCAGACATAACGACACAAAATTTAAAAATGTTTAAGATGATACTAAAATAATCTCATTATATAGATACAAACCAAACTAAATTTGTCTACATTAAAGAATATAAAGCACAATTATATGCCACAATAAAATATACCTAAAACAATATTTCGTTTATGGTACGTTTTGTTAAAACATATTTGGTAAAGTTTCCCAATAACCTAACAGGTTGACGTGTGAAACAGTCTCCATTTTATGACGTCTGAAGTAAAAATATCACGTGATCAAGTATTGCAGGTGTGTTGCCTTGCCATCACATGGTAGAGCAACAGGTTACCTTACGTTAGGAATCCTCATTTATTTACTTTTTCATATTCCAACTAAATTTAATCAGATAATTTGTAGCCATTTTCTAATATAACTATTACTAATTTAGTAAACAACAGTTCTGATTAGAACGATCATCATCGGACACTAATGAATGAATTTTCATTAAAAATCTCGTTCTTCGATGGTCTATCCATAATGGTATAATTCGAATGAGATAGGTCAAAATAAATATGCTGAAAATCTGATTTAGTTCATTTACCATAATCAAGATATTCAATAATGCTCAGGTGAAACCCTCATTACTTCACTAAATACCAAGAGATAAATTCATTAAATATAACTTTACTGTCAATTTTCACTTTATTTTGTTATTAAAAATTTGTTAGTACAAAATGTTTTTCCTAATAATTATTAGAGACAGCATTATTGAATATTTACCTGAGGTATTGCATTACGTGATTATTAACACTTTTTGAAACTGAAATGAAAAAGAATAATTGCAAGATAGGAAATAATAGGTAGGATTATAGGAAAATTCGTCAAGGGAATTTCAAACATAAATTACTCAATTTACTCTTGTGACAAACTTATCGTATTCTTCAAGGGTGTATCAATTATTTGAACAACGATCAAGCAATATGGTTAGAGGTATATACAGATCGGAAATTTGTGTGGACAAATACTGGTAACTTTGACAACATAATCACTAGCATGAAACGAAATTCGATTAAAATATAAATAGAAATTAAAAATCATACCTCTAAAAATGAAGAAACAAAATTTTTTAAAAAAACTACTTAAAAAAAGAACTCAATATATTGTTTACTTCTTAAAAAGTAAAAAATAATTTTCTGATAAAGAAAACATAAATTATCATAAGCTTAATACTCACACAATTTTGAATTCGGCGCCGTAATCATGTCTGCTATATGCTAATCCATCAAATCTGTTTCCGAAACAATCAACTTTTTGATTGCTTGATTTCTCATGACTTCTCAAGAAATAAAAATTTCATGTATTCCATATTATGGTAATATGCGGGACGATAATAGATCTTTGTTCTCGATAAAGAACATTCAATATGCGATTCCATATTTTTCGTTCAGATATACAGATTGCGGACAATTCAACCTTCTATGAATGATTTACAGGGAATGTGATTACTGTAGAAGATGCTTATAGAAGAGATCATATACTCTTAATCCTTTTGTATCATAAATGTCTTATACTGTATCTATAAAATAAGTGTATGGAAGAAATGATTGAATAGCCGGTGTGTATATCATAATTTGTTAATCTACATGGCAAGGCGCTCCAACATCACGTAAAATCCCTTTATTTTCTATGTTCAGTTTGTTAAATATGAGTCTAAGTATGAAATTCGGCGCCGGCTTCAAGATTTTGTTGATAGTAAGCTTATGATACATTATTTTTTCGTTAGCAGAAAATTATTGTTTACTTTTTAGTAAGTAAAAATTATATTTTGGGTTCTTTTTTTGAAGTCGGTTCTGTTAAAAAAAAATATGTTAGTAATTTTGAGAACTAAATCAAGCCTTTCCTGTAGAACGATTATCCCTAGAACAGTTCAAGAAGGAACCAATACCATAAATAATTTACTGATGGTTATAGCAATGAGCAGTAAAATGCAAACATAACTTACAAATATCGGTTACTCAGCTGTATGACCTTATTGTATATGTAACCACACCGCCATCACACCTACCCACATATTTCACCTGCAACTCACTATAAATAGCGTAATTAACAGTATGTAGGTGACGGAAGATCGTGACTGCGAACTTTTCATTTCAACTAATCTAGGTGTTAAAAAAAAGAAAGTGTTATTTCACTCTCTCTGCCTTGGCGCATTAACCTGGTCACTGGAGCATTTTGAAAATATACATCCTGCGTTTATTGCCAATTAGGGTAATTTAAAATTATTGGAGAATAAATTATCGCCCAACCGTGATTACAGTTAATATTGTTTGCGGTAAAAGAAAAGCAAACCAAATCGCTTCGTTTGTTCCTTTTAGTTGTAGAACTAGTTTTTGTTACTCAGTATAAATCATTTTGAACGTAATATAGGGTATAGTTAGAATATTAAAAAAAAGTTTGTCCAATTTCTTTTTTTACTACTAAGAACATATTAATTTCAACACTATTAAATTAATATTAATCAGAAAAAACTGTGGCTGTAAAGTTTATTAATGTTCCTATACTATGGAAGAACACAAGACTCACAACGACGCACACACGTAGGTTTTTAGTCATACACGTTTCGATAACACACATGGTCTTCTTCGATATTAATATGAGAGACTGAATGATGGGGCAGAAAAGTAGTAGCTTTTTCTAACTATAAAAAATTCTAAAACGTGATTGCAGTGTGGCCTACCGGAACAAATTGTGAATCTAAACCACTCTCGAAAACACTTAAACACGCACACAAAATTTCATAAAAACCGATCCATAAGAGGAGTTCAGTAACATACACACTGACAAAAGAATTTCATATATAAACGGTTTAAGAATACGGCTACTAAATGTAAGTGATTCTCTCCATGCAATTCATAACTTTCCTTGGAGACTGTTAGGTTCCTTCCTTTCCCACTTACATTTATTCAACTTTTCCTTCCACAACCTTCTTTTTTCGTAGGATTTAACGAGTGGACATATTTTAACATAGAGGGAAATTAAAGCATGAGTTTGCAGTGAAATGATGAAGAACTTTCGTGGAGGAATATCTCTATTACCCTGGATATTCCATTTGCAATCGGAACGGATTTCCATTACAAGGCGACCTTAATAGCTCAACATAATTTGCGCAATAACTTACACTGAGTCACACTGGATGGCCTACCTAAAACAATAGCTCAACTGACCTACCCAACACCATGACTAATCGCAAGGTTACCAACGCTCCGCGCAAAAATAGCTTCCTTTAACCAAAAAGCGCCCGATAATACAAGTTTTACATACGTTTTTGTCTCTCATATCCTGTCTTCAAATAGGTGTTGTAATACATTATCGGCAAACGTGACTCCTTATGCGTTTGCCAGCACGTAATACAAGAGTGTACGTGCGATGGACATGACGTCGCATTTCCGCGTGTTGCAAGGGCGCTATGTACCGGATGTGCTGACCGTGAGCGTGAGATATGGACCGCGTGAATGTACGAGCATATACTCAGTTCCGGAAAACTGTGCGATTGTTACAGCGGGGGTAACCTTGAGGCGTTTGGTTAACGGGTCGGCAAAGTGGAAACGTTTCAATGATAGCCTAGCCATGGCGAAACTCTGTAGTGTTTCACTACACACACGCACACACACCCACACACACACGCGCGCGCGCGCACGCACACACACCCAGAAGTAGTCATAGAACTAAGGTACTTGGAAAATTTTGATATTACTGATACTGCCAATCAGCGAAAAGCTTTTTGAAGAAAACTAAAATAAAAATTTTTGTTAATGAAAGTGTCATTTATTTGTGCATATATAAAACATGAGAAAGAAATTCATCCAAGGAAAACAATATATATATATATATATATATATATATATATATATATATATATATATATATATATATATACTGTATACTATATACTATATACTATATAATTCACTATATGTACTTAAACAAGAATCTTACTTGATATTTAGTTAACTTTTAAAGATTGGTAGTATCTCCATCATCACGGACGGGGGGTTGTAGTAGACTGCTAGAAGCTCAGTCTACTACAACCCCCGGTACGTGATGATTGATAATGGAGTAATAAAGTACATATAGTGAAACCGATAAGTGAATACAAGAAAACAGTGTTGCAAAGCTAAATATATATATATATATATATATATATATATATATTATGTTAGGAAAATTATTACTTTTATTTACGACCCATTAAACAATAAAATTATAGCGAACTAAATTACTGGAACAATTGACATTTTTTTAATCATTTGAAAACGGCATGTTGAGAAAATTTTTTTAAATTAAATATAAATAAATTTATAAACCGAAATAACAATACACAAATTATTTAAACTGGTAAATTATTAGGTAGCAAAATTAGTAAATTAGTTATCAATTAATTTGAAATAGTAGACCAATTATATAGAACCAATAGATTAAGACAATGTTTAATTATAATAATAAATTTAGAGCATTCTTACCTTGAAAAGTTTATTCTTACGTAATAGAGAACTCTTTAGTTAAATAGTAAATAGTGCAAGTATTAATATTTCGATTAGACAACGATGTAATTATACCCTTGATTGCTGTATAAGCTTTGAAAACTGTTTATTTTCAAAATAAATAATTTATTAATGCATAAGATTTGAAATAAAACTAAGAATAACTTTTTTTTAGGAGATTTTAATGAAGGAGTTTCTTGATTGACTGCATATTTAATGAGGTAATTTAAATTCCTACTTAAGTGAGGGTGAACGGTCTAGGTCTTGAAGTAAGGGCGACGTCTCCTATTGCGCTTGCAGGTAGATCGAAATTGATCTATTTGCCAGTGTCCTGGATTATCCTTCGATCTCTCTCCCTCCTCTCTGGTTCTCCTTGGAAATAGACGCCTATGCCAACATCTTTTGCCATTTCGACTTTAATCGAATGCAAATTCTCTTCTGGAACTTAAATAAATGAAATATTAACGACACTTTTACTGTTGCACAATTTTATGTTTAGGAAAAATGTTTTTGGATTGATTACTGTAACCTTATTTAATAACTTTAAAATCTTATCACTTGGAGAGAATTTCTATATGTTATGTACATAACCTCTAAACTGTAATATTTTGAGATATGCTCACACGCTTCTTGTGATGTTTTCTCATGCTTAAATCACGTACTTAAATAGTATGCCAACCTTTTGAAAACCTTTAAGAGGGTTTGATGGACCTCGTGTTTTTGCAGAGTTCCTCTTTTTTGGCATTGGTTCCAGATTGCATACTATATAAGGGCAGTTGGCGTTAGACTGGTATCAATTAGGGCCATTTCCATTTGGGAGATCGTTTGTTTGAGACGGATGATACATGATATGTTAACCCCTTATTGACGGGCTTGTTTTGTCTAAACTAAAGAGGAATTGGCTGATTTTCTTGAAGTGAATACTCCTATCACTGTCTATTGTATGTCTTACACAGGAGATAAATCATCTCATCCATTACACTTTACCCCATCACGATACTCGTCACGAGAAGGGCTCCATATTTTAGCTCAAGTCAAGCGATAACATACGCTTTTAACATACAATATCTGATTTTATGTAATATGTTTTGTCGTAGAAATATAACACGTAGGCTATGTTACTTTATTTAATTATTGTACATTATTAAGGTAAAATGTTATTAAAATTTCTATAAGTTAATAAATACATTACTTTATATTTCGATAAATCATACTATAGTTAATTGAATGTAATGATATGAGTTGTATAATTTTATTCTAATTTTTTAAATAAAAACGTTAATTCTCATCAGACACTTTTTAAGAAGTGAGAGCAAATAAATTCGATAAATAAATTTTGTATTCACTAAATTTTCAATATCTAAGAAATGGTACCCTATTAATTATTTTTTTATTCATAAATACATTAATTAGATCTTTTTATTAAAACCTCTATCGCCCATATTCTTGAAATAAGGTATTGACTTGAGAAAGCGCTCATTGACTGCTCATTGTATTGTTTTGGATTTTTAAAGTTTATAGTAAGTACACTTGAAACTACGTGACCTAAGCTAACAGTGTAATTTGAAAACTATTAGTTTTACTTAAGACCAAGTAATCTATGTTATAATACAAAAAAAGTTTACTTAAGGCTAATTTCCTAACCTACGGGTGAGGAAACTACGAAGGTGGGAGATTTCGGTGGTGTGTGAGAAGGTGGAAGAGATGAAATAGGACTTTAACATCTGAAGAGGAGAAAAGGTACAAAGGAATCGCTGAGATTTCGGATGTAAAGGTGTTTCGTTCTTTACAAATGTTTTCATCACTCTATAGTTATAAACGATTGTCAGCACCACTAAACGATGATTTATAATCATTGTAAAATTTTGCCACAGGTGCAATCCTTACTTTTGGGATTGTTTTTGAAATTTATAAATACAAAAATATTGCCAATTCGATATGGAATGGACTAAATGCTTATTTACGTATATTTCCTTATATAAACTCTCAATTCTACTACACACATAGTCGTGTCTGTGCAGAAAAACTAAGTCCTTACTACAACACCTCAACCCGCCTCTAGCAAGACATGAAGTACCATTGACATGTAGCTAACACACACACACACACACACACACATACAACATATCGGCCGGGTGGGTAAACTAGTGAGTAGAATGAGGTACTACCATATTTTAAGAACGGATCATTCTCCTCCAGATGTCACTGTAAACGTAGATTCTGTGCGGGAAAATTAAAAACAGCGCTGTCTTCATATTGATTTATATTTGGTAATAAATCGAAGGTTGTATTTGATTTACGATAGGGAATAATTATAAAAAAATATTACTTGCAATTATGAGACTCCCATTTAATAAAGCAGAATACATTAATATGATTAACGGTGCAATAAAGTGGGGTCAGAGCAAGTTTATAGTGTGTGACCTGAGCACAACCGCCGTTATTCGTTCTTGGAGGCCGGCGTATTTAACTTATAATCAAACACCTTTTGGATTTTATGCTATAAGTTTTGGGTGTATAAATAGGATTAAGGGGAGGACGTAATCAATTTCGGCCTTGGGATTAGAGAAATACCATTGGAAGTACAAGTATCAAGGGTCGATAGTAGGTAACCTACCCGAGGACGTCTGATGCCTTTATTGCTTAGTTGTAGTCTAGTTATAAGTACATTAAGGACATCCTTATTATTCTTAAGTTCATTAAACCATAAAATATATAATTAAAGAATAAAAATATGGTACAACTCACAAATATACAATTTTTTATTTCATACGCGTTTCAATGACTAATTTGTCGTCATCCTCAGTGAAGATACACAAATCAAATTAACTTATATATATATATATATATATATATATATATATATATATATATATATATTAAACAAAAGTAAAAACTTTATAGGTTATGTTTAATATATATATATATATATATATATTTTAGTTAATTTGATTTGTTTATCTTCACTGAGGATGACGACAAATTAGTCGTTGAAAAGCGTATGAAATAAAAAATTGTATATTTGTGAGTTGTATTTACGGCTAAAACTGGAAATTCATTGTTTTCGTCACATGTCGCTTAGAAGATGGTAAATTTAAAGCAATTTTTATCTAGCTGACCCGGCAAACTTCGTATCGCTTAAAAGTCAATGAATGCCGTATCAACATTATGTAGGCTTAATTTAGTATTTTTGAATGTAATAGGTGACATAATAATAGCTACTTATAGTAGTAGATAGAGAAAAGTGTGACAAAATTTTCTTGATTGAATATTATTTATTCAAATGCATTCAGATATACACTATTGTTTGTAATGTTGGAAAGTAATTTTAGATTGTTGATTGTTGCCCAGCAAAAGTCATTTTATGCTACTTTGGAACTTACATATTGGAAAAAAATTGTTTTGTTGCCAAAAACGTTCCCAGGAATGTACTAAAGAATTTCCAAAACTTTCATAGGGATCGGATCAGTGGTTTATTAACGCAGGTTTAGTAACAAAAATTCTGTAATTTCTGGCCACGTAGGATTGTATGTGAATGTTATAAACAGATCTGGATGGCCAAATACGCAAACATATTGCATCTTGGGCGTATCCATGTATGTGCCGTTGTTTTCCTGTGAAGTTAGCCGGCAGAATGGCCATTTCTCATAATTCGTTGGTTTTCACATTGCCATCATTAACAATTGCATCACGTAAATGAATGTATTATTCTGAACTTGGTTTGATTTAATCGAATATAGAGAAGTCGTTCTGTTTCGATGTTCGCATACATGTCGAAAATATATAGATTGTTGAGCGTTGCGTAGCAACTAAAATTTGTAATGAATTCAATGAAATGTCAAAGGAATGACGATCTACACAGAATACTGTTTTGAAAAACTGTTGGGAGCCATAGTTTTACATAAATGGCTTTGGAAAGAGCTAGACACCTTCCCAGGAGTGTACTCAACAATTTCCGAAATCTTCTTGGCGATCAGCTTAGTGGTTTAGTAATGCATAAGGGTCATACATACATACAAACATTCATTTATATATATATATATATATATATATATATATATATATATATATATATATATATATATATATATTTATATATATATAGATAGATAGATAGATAGATGATCCCTTTTATAGGGTTCCTCATTAGCATAGGTTAGCAAAGAGAGCACAGAACTGACTTAATTGGGTCACGAGATATTGAAGTTAGGTAATATGACCTGTTCTTCAGCCCCTTATTATTACCATGTCATCAACTCTTAAGTATTTGTTTTCAGAGGCTGTGTCGACACAGGCTGAGAAGCATACAGACATTTTTAGACGCAACCGGATATCGAACCTAGAGCCTTTAGGTAGTCAATTGCTTTACCAAGTAGACCTAGGCTCAATTTAAACACTTTAAATATTTATTTAAAATAGAATATTTATTTAGTGGATTGGTTAAAAGTGAATATTGCAATTTAATACCTATTTTACCGATACGTTATTTGTAACAGTTTTATGTATTTAAATATATAACTATTCGATTTCTCATAAATGGAGCGTTTCGGAATAAGAAAGTCTGAAATATACGGTATACGACAAGGAATAACCTGACGTATTTTTGATTTAGTGAGAATGTAAACACTAGGAGATCCGATGACATGTTCAGTCTGTGAATACTGTATTACAATTTATAACGTGTGTATAGTCTGCTAAAGTACAAGTTTTTGAATGCTGTATAACTGTAGGTAGCTTAAGAGTGATCATATATCTTTGTTTTATCAGATTTCAACGCGCGGTATGTTATGAAACATCAAGCGAGAATATGTTTCCAGATCGTCTCATACATGAAACGTTTCTGAATAAAAACAAGTAATATAAAAAAACGTTTGTTACACTTTTGCTATTACTTGCGACCAGACTTTTTGTTGACTAAAGGTTATTAAATTGTGAACTCACACCCTTTTGTGTAAGTCAACAATTTAACAACCTTTAGTTGACAAAAAGTCTGGTCGCAAGTAATAGCAAAAGTGTAATAAGTGATTAACAACCAGCTTGTCATGAACAGAAACAAGATTTCGATATAAAAAAAAGTTCTTAAAGTAAATTCCTACTGTGGCTGAGAAACAAAACTTTTATTATCGTTTGCTTTTATCTAGTTTGTTTTTTTTATTCGGTTCATTCATTTTTAACCTTATTGCACTATTTATGGTATATTGTGTTAACCATGGCAACAGTTTAAGCTTGTACAATGGAGGTTTCGACAGCAACCTGATGAGGGGAAAAAATTCATGTACATCTTAGAGAAAACAGTTCTTGGTTGGGAAGTGGAAAGTTTCAAAGTGCACTAGACATTAAATATGAAGATTCGTGGTTCGAATACGAATAGACTCCCAAATTTTTATAGTTTAGTTATTGAATAAATATTTTGAAAACCTTTATTAACATTGATTACCATCCAGTTTAAGTTTAAAAATATGTATTAGAACTTGATTGTATGAATAAAAACGTATTTTATTAACGATTGAAAAATTGTACAATATATATATATATATATATATAGGGTCTCTTTATATATATATATATATATATATATATATATATATATATATATATATATATATATATATATATCTGGAGGGTGTGGACTAATAGAAGGAATTAAAAAAATCTGAAAATGTTATCATATACAGCATACTATAAGGATGGCCTGACGATTTTTATTTTTGTTTTCTTGAAAATGTAAAAGCAAGGAGATACGATGAAATTTGCAATCTGTGAATACTGAATAGCGTATGTATAATTTGGAACAATTCAAATTTTTAACTACTATATGACCATAGCTAGTTTTGATAGATTAGCATGTCATTGTTTTATCAGAGAGATTTCAACGCGCGGTATGATATGAAAACTGAAGTGAGAATACGTTATCAGACCATGACGTTCTTTTTACTCTTGTCCCGGCCTAATTATTTCGTTGGCTTGTAATTGTTAGTGAGAGTATCATTAAAGTAAACACGCATGGTAAACTCTTTTCATAGATTAAAGCAGTGAGGCAAAGTACGCGGACTGATATATTATTCATGAGAGGTTTCGAATCGATGAAACAGTGGGCATAGCGATCCTACACGTCTGCACGATCTCGCTGCCTCTCGATTTCGATGAGCCTGTTCTTGAATTTTAAGACTAAACACTGTTTCGCTGAGAATCGAAAAGTTTTACGATATTTTCGTCGACGTGGTAGTTTTGCAAATTGCTTTTTTTGTTAATTTTCGCCGCTACGCGTATCTTCTAGATACGTAACTTCTGATACTGTTAACATCCTTTAAATCTTAGCTGCTGATACTGTTAATATCCATTAAATCGTAGCTACTGATAGGGTCTACTGTTATTATTCATTAGATCTTAGCTGCTGATACTGTTAATATCCATTAAATCGTAGCTACTGATACTGTTAATATCCATTAAATCTTAGCTGCTGATACTGTTAATATCTATTAAATCGTAGCTACTGATACTGTTAATATCCATTAAATTTTAGCTGCTGATACTGTTAATATCCATTAAATCGTAGCTACTGATACTGTTAATATCCATTAAATCTTAGCTGCTGATACTGTTAATATCTATTGAATCATAGCTACTGATACTGTTAATATCCATTAAATCTTAGCTGCTGATACTGTTAATATCCATTAAATCTTAGCTGCTGATACTGCTAATATCTATTAAATCATAGCTACTGATACTGTTAATATCCATTAAATCTTAGCTGCTGATACTGCTAATATCCATTTAATCGTAGCTACTGATACTGTTAATATCCATTAAATCTTAGCTGCTGATACTGTTAATATCTATTAAATCGTAGCTACTGATACTGTTAATATCCATTAAATTTTAGCTGCTGATACTGTTAATATCCATTAAATCGTAGCTACTGATACTGTTAATATCCATTAGATCTTAGCTGCTGATACTGTTAATATCTATTAAATCGTAGCTACTGATACTGTTAATATCCATTAGATCTTAGCTGCTGATACTGTTAATATCTATTAAATCGTAGCTACTGATACTGTTAATATCCATTAAATCTTAGCTGCTGATACTGTTAATATCCTTTAAATCTTAGCTGCTGATACTGTTAATATCCATTAAATGGTAGCTACTGATACTGTTAATATCCATTAAATCTTAGCTGCTGATACTGCTAATATCCATTAAATCGTAGCTACTGATACTGTTAATATCCATTAAATCTTAGCTGCTGATACTGTTAATATCTATTAAATCGTAGCTACTGATACTGTTAATATCCATTAAATCTTAGCTGCTGATACTGCTAATATCCATTTAATCGTAGCTACTGATACTGTTAATATCCATTAAATCTTAGCTGCTGATACTGTTAATATCTATTAAATCGCAGCTACTGATACTGTTAATATCCATTTAATTTTAGCTGCTGATACTGTTAATATCTATTAAATCGTAGCTACTGATACTGTTAATATCCATTAAATCTTAGCTGCTGATACTGCTAATATCCATTTAATCGTAGCTACTGATACTGTTAATATCCATTAAATCTTAGCTACTGATACTGTTAATATCTATTAAATCGTAGCTACTGATACTGTTAATATCCATTAAATTTTAGCTGCTGATACTGTTAATATCCATTAAATCGTAGCTACTGATACTGTTAATATCCATTAGATCTTAGCTGCTGATACTGTTAATATCTATTAAATCGTAGCTACTGATACTGTTAATATCCATTAGATCTTAGCTGCTGATACTGTTAATATCTATTAAATCGTAGCTACTGATACTGTTAATATCCATTAAATCTTAGCTGCTGATACTGTTAATATCCTTTAAATCTTAGCTGCTGATACTGTTAATATCCATTAAATGGTAGCTACTGATACTGTTAATATCCATTAAATCTTAGCTGCTGATACTGCTAATATCCATTAAATCGTAGCTGCTGATACTGTTAATATCCATTAAATCTTAGCTGCTGATACTGTTAATATCCTTTAAATCTTAGCTGCTGATACTGTTAATATCCATTAAATGGTAGCTACTGATACTGTTAATATCCATTAAATCTTAGCTGCTGATACTGCTAATATCCATTAAATCGTAGCTACTGATACTGTTAATATCCATTAAATCTTAGCTGCTGATACTGTTAATATCTATTAAATCGTAGCTACTGATACTGTTAATATCCATTAAATCTTAGCTGCTGATACTGCTAATATCCATTTAATCGTAGCTACTGATACTGTTAATATCCATTAAATCTTAGCTGCTGATACTGTTAATATCTATTAAATCGCAGCTACTGATACTGTTAATATCCATTAGATCTTAGCTGCTGATACTGTTAATATCTATTAAATCGTAGCTACTGATACTGTTAATATCCATTAAATCTTAGCTGCTGATACTGTTAATATCCTTTAAATCTTAGCTGCTGATACTGTTAATATCCATTAAATGGTAGCTACTGATACTGTTAATATCCATTAAATCTTAGCTGCTGATACTGCTAATATCCATTAAATCGTAGCTGCTGATACTGTTAATATCCATTAAATCGTAGCTACTGATACTGTTAATATCCATTAGATCTTAGCTGCTGATACTGTTAATATCTATTAAATCGTAGCTACTGATACTGTTAATATCCATTAAATCTTAGCTGCTGATACTGCTAATATCCATTTAATCGTAGCTACTGATACTGTTAATATCCATTAAATCTTAGCTGCTGATACTGTTAATATCTATTAAATCGTAGCTACTGATACTGTTAATATCCATTAAACCGTAGCTACTGATACTGTTAATATCCATTAAATCTTAGCTGCTGATACTGTTAATATCTATTAAATCGTACCTACTGATACTGTTAATATCCATTAAATCTTAGCTGCTGATACTGCTAACATCCATTTAATCGTAGCTACTGATACTGTTAATATCCATTAAATCTTAGCTGCTGATACTGTTAATATCTATTAAATCGTAGCTACTGATACTGTTAATATCCATTAAACCGTAGCTACTGATACTGTTAATATCCATTAAATCTTAGCTTCTGATATTGTTAATATCCATTAAATCGTAGCTACTGATACTGTTAATATCCATTAAAACTTAGCTGCTGATACTGTTAATATCCATTAAATCGTAGCTACTGATACTGTTAATATCCATTAAATCTTAGCTGCTGATACTGTTAATATCCATTAAATCGTAGCTACTGATACTGTTAATGGTGTAAACATTCATAACAACAGGCTTTTAGTTTTATTGAAAATATACATCTATTTCTTCTACTATTAACTCTAAATTTCTTTATTAGTTACTACTATAAGGAAGCAAAGCGAATTTTCAGTATAGGTACGCTTGTAAGTTTTAAAGTTCTGACATGATTTATTTTCTGTCTTATAACTGTCTTATAGAGGAACTGGTTTTAGCAAAAATATGTTTCCAAGATCAACATGTTTCTACCTCGATACGGCTTTATTATGATCATTGATATCACGTTTCATTTTCAAGGAGTTTCGATCACCCCTGAACGTTTCTGAATATGATGTGACGTAAAATGTGAAGGGGTAAAACTTGAAGACAACGTTTAAAGACATTTTATCTAAAAAAATTTATTAAGGAGAAACGCTGAAGCTAGAGATATTTTAAGTAGCCAGACAGGATGATAGGAATAGTAATTACTAGGTTGGTAATTAAAAATATTATTAATAAAGTTCTGTACTCTAAAGACACCAACCAATCATGCAGTGACAATGTAGTAGTGATGACTGATGACACTAGTTACTATTATTGCCCTTGGATCAATTCCGTTAGCTTCCATCCCGCCCAGCGCAGAGTGCATCGTTGTAGCTACTGTAGATCTCTACAATAATTGAAGTAGTCACCATTCCTAACAGTCCCAGGACAACTGCATGATGTGAAAATCTCAAATGCT
Organism: Prosapia bicincta; assembly: GCA_036971475.1. NCBI lineage: Eukaryota > Metazoa > Arthropoda > Insecta > Hemiptera > Cercopidae > Prosapia > Prosapia bicincta. The sequence goes on from JBAIZL010000376.1 coordinate 11,162,619, forward strand.
GATAGGTGTAGGCTACTTAAAATATCTCTAGCTTCACCCCTTCTGTTTTTTCTTATAATTTAGATAAAACGGCTTTACACTTTATCTTCAAATTTTACCCCTTCACATTTTACATCACATCATGTTCAGAACGGTTCGGGAATGATCAAAATTTCTTGAAAATGAACCGTTATCTCATTGCAGGGAATGATCGAGTTTAAATGTCGACTGTAAAGTGTTTTGCTTTAAATCTGTACACAACAAGTTTCGTATTTTAAACCATAAAAAGGTTTTAAAAATAATTGTTTTAGTTTTATTGGAAATTAAATCTATACGTAGGCTGTATTATTTTTAAACATTTATTAGTTAATGGTAAAACATTCAACTTTAAGTAAAGTTTAAAATGAGTTCCACGACGAACAAGATTTTTGTAGATGTTTACTAATTCAGAAACAACTCGCTACATAACTTTATAAATAGTCAATGCTTTCAAAATTTCTTACTCAAAACACATATTTTATATAATCGTCGAACTTTATTAGTGGATTATTCTTTGTTATGAGTAAAAAGTGAACATCTGCAAGCAACTTCCGTCAAGTTTTTTGTAGTTCCTTGTAATTAAACACTCTCAAGAGATATAAAAAATAGTAGGGCTACTTCAATTCACAAATTTATTTTACTAAAGTACATTTTTAAAAAAATAATATAGCCAGACCTTTAGAAAATATTGTAATTTTACGCTCCGATTATTCGATGTTTATACTAATTCAGATAATAATAGTCTTATTTAAATTTTCTTTCAACTTATGTTGCATCGTGTGCTAGCAGATGTGATGATGGTACAAAACACCTAGACTGTAATCAAGGGGTTTATCTGATGATAAGTTGTGGGATTACATATGAACCAAATTCCAAATAAAAATTTAATATTAGTGGGATATAGCTTTTTTTTAAATATAAAATTAAATCAGGTAGTTTTTTAAAATTTGTTCATATTGCATAATATTATTAGGTTGTAAGTTAACCAAGCAAAACACTGTTTATTTTAAATTGCTTTTAAAGCTTGTGTGCTCCCACTAGCGGCAAGTGGAGAGTTGAACTGAGTTGCAAACTGATAATACGATAGATCAGAAGGTACGTATGTTACTGTTCTAAATACTAATATATAGTGCGGTTCTCTGTAGAAAAACGAAGGTAAACACTACTAAGCAATAAGACAAAAACAAAAAAAGTCGAATATATGAGAATAAAGAAAAAACAAGAGATAGATTAAGAAAGTTTCTGAATTCAGACAGGTTGGGTAAAAGAAAAAAAGGACAAGAAGAGATGAAGTGGACCAGCCCGTGAAAATGAGAGCAAAGGAGGAGTCTGGGGCAGCAGCGGTACGTGTAAATGGTTGAGTGATGGGAACCGGAGGGAACCGTAACATATACATGTGATTTTACGGTTCATTAAACGATACTTGTAAATAACGTGTTCTAAGGAGGACAAGCACGATCTATATTCTTGAGCTTAGGTTCCGTTACTTATGGACTCTTTCATCAACAGCCGCACTTTATATTTATTCTCTGGCGTTGTAAAATATTGTCTATGTTTTCCTTTCCTTGTCAACTGAACGGATAGTTCATTTAGCCACATGAAGCAGAATTATGATTTAAATATAAACTAGTTAAACATTGTTTTAAATGAATTTTTATTAACTACGTAATATAATTGTCACTAATAAAGAAGATAATGATAAAATCCTTGCACGAATTAAATGAATATTTTGTACGCTACTTTGTAAAACAAGTAAACTAAATAAAAATAGTGCATTGTATTTGAGTAGCAGAACTTGAAGTTAAAAACTAAACGAGTTACATTTTGAATTTTGCGAGTAACATTATTTTCTATGTCTTTCTCTCTCTCTCTCTCTCTCGTGTAAATTGTGTATTAGTATGTGAATGGACGCATAGCTGCTTTTAACATGCAAGACGCGAGTTGGCTATACCTTTCGACTTAACCAAAAGACTAATATCAGACTTGGGCATCGACCAACAAACTTTACTGGTGGTCCTTGCATTTACATACTCCAAGGTCAACAGTTTAATTTACTAAATATGACAAATGGCTTGATAAAGACGCCAGAGTTTCGGCTCAAAGATTGTTTCCGATAACGTTGTGTTGCGTAGCACGCCCACAGTCAGATATCGCTTTAAAATAATTATAGTATTTTAAAAGCTTTTTTAAATTAAATTACCCTAAACATACACGCGAGCGAATTTTGTTATTTCATGAATATTAACTTTTTCTTCATAAACCAAATATTCAGGCCCGATTTCAAATTCACAACAATTGGTCGGTCGGCAAGAGTTGCTGCATTGTGTTGCGTTACGTCACTGTGGCAATGTTTGCTGTACATGTTTTTGTTCCTAATGTGTCACGAACCACGCAAAAGTAGTTCCTTCAAGATGTAGGTCTACTAAGAAAACTGTTTAGACAACCTTTAAGTGCAGTTTGAAAGAGGTAGAACTAAAGTTGTTCTGAACAGCTTCGTGTTAACTACAGATTGAAGTGGTGTAAAGGGAAAAATTATCGCCAATACTATGGTAGAAATGTCAACACTGATTGGGAAGGATAAAGGGATAAAACACTTTGTCAACAGAATTAAAACCATTTTGAAAATTCGAAAGTAATAAAAGTTTTTTCGGAGATACCTTTTTTTCCTAACATATAAGTTGTACACCGTTTCCTGACTTATACACATTTACTTATTTCCCCTTAAATAATCCATTAATTTGTCTTTTTTCGCAATAAATTGTGTGTTTTATAATTATCTTTAATCTTGTTGTACCACTTGACTGATTGGTTTTGATGGATGAAAGTAGAAGATATGAAAAGAAGGTTAGGCTACATATTGTTTATTTTTACATTAATTTGTCTTTTTTCGCAATAAATTGTGTGTTTTATAATTATCTTTAATCTTGTTGTACCACTTGACTGATTGGTTTTGATGGATGAAAGTAGAAGATATGAAAAGAAGGTTAGGCTACATATTGTTTATTTTTACATTAAATACAATGTTGTTAATATTGTGTTTCTATTCTCATCACTTACGACACAATGTTTAGGTTCTAATATAATTATTTAATCACCTTTAATTGTTTTATGTTGAGTAATGTTTCATCCTTCCCTCACGAAAATGACTCAACAAGTCATTCATGCTATTTCGTAATTTTCTCTTATTCCAAATTACATCTTAGCACTTCTTAGATCACATGCTCTTCTTTATCCTTTATGTGTCAATTTTACGAAGTTCAAACATACTATAAAGGTCCTCAATACAAAACGTCCTTAGCATTATATTATTTTCAAGGATCTTCACTGAACCATGGGCTACTATGTGGTTTTACTGCAAATATTTTATTCGGGGGTGTGACCGGTAGAATTACGTTTTATGACCTCAGTAAAGAGTTACTCTACTTTAGGTAACCGACTCTGCCCATGCGTTAAAACAATTTTTCTCTATTCTCAGTTTCAGGGCATCAATATATGCTTCCCTTTTCCCACCTAATATTCCTGAGCTTTTCATTTAAATGGGGATATACAGTCCTTTATAAGCCTGATAGAGAATAAATCACATCGTAAACGCGAATCTAAACACATATAGTAATCTGAATGTGCCGCTGAATACGTCTAATAGTAATCATTTAGACACCGAGAGCGATCCAATTAAATAAATTGAGAATGTTGGAGCTAGTGGGATAAACGAAATTTTTAAGAAATGGAGTGATGAGTAGAAATACGTTATGTAACATGTGCTTTTTAATGTTAGACTGGTCTAGCTGCAGTTTGCTACTTGTTGATAGATTGCTATGTATCACACTTTAACTCAATATAATACATTTTGTCGATTTTTAGCATTTATCACCGAGCATTACACTATTGAAGTGATGATCCACTCTGGCTATAACCGTCTCAAATTAAAACGAAGTTAAACCTCTTAATGAGATCCTTCCACCTGTTAATTTCTCTGTGGTAGCATGCTTCTTTAATGGCCCGAAGACCGTGTCTAGAAGGATGTCTTTATATAATACCTCGTTATGGGACCCTACCACCTGTTAAGGTCTCTGTGGTAGCGTGCTTCTTTAATGGCCCTAGGGCCGTGTCTAGAAGGATGTCTTTATATAATACCTCGTTATGAGACCCTTCCACCTGTTGAGGTTTCTGTGGTAGCATGCTTCTTTAATGGCCCGAGGGCCGTGTCTAGAAGGATGTCTTTATATAATACCTCGCTATGAGACCCTACCACCTGTTGAGGTCTCTGTGGTAGCATGCTTCTTTAATGGCCCGAGGGCCGTGTCTAGAAGGATGTCTTTATATAATACCTCGTTATGAGACCCTACCACCTGTTAAGGTCTCTGTGGTAGCGTGCTTCTTTAATGGCCCTAGGGCCGTGTCTAGAAGGATGTCTTTATATAATACCTCGTTATGAGACCCTTCCACCTGTTGAGGTTTCTGTGGTAGCATGCTTCTTTAATGGCCCGAGGGCCGTGTCTAGAAGGATGTCTTTATATAATACCTCGCTATGAGACCCTACCACCTGTTGAGGTCTCTGTGGTAGCATGCTTCTTTAATGGCCCGAGGGCCGTGTCTAGAAGGATGTCTTTATATAATACCTCGTTATGAGACCCTTCCACCTGTTAAGGTCTCTGTGGTAGCATGCTTCTTTAATGGCCCGAGGGCCGTGTGTAGAAGGATGTCTTTATATAATACCTCATTTATTGCGTTCAAAATGTAGACGCTCCTTTTCCTCTAGATCTTCTCTGCTCATTATAAAGGACTGGAAAGTGTTTTTCCACAGAAGGTTACGTTGTAAGTCGCATTTTAGGTGACATTATTATTTATATAAATAAATAAATAAATATATATATATATATATATATATATATATATATATAATAGCCTACTACTCTAAATAGAAGGGCTTTTCATTTAGGTCTTCAAAAAGACTTTTTAGGTGTTCAAAATGAGTGTTTCAAGAATCATGGCGCAAGGAATCAACGACGAATTCTTTCGAGCGTGCGTTACTCGTGGTGTGAGAACACTCTCATTTAAACCTAGCATTCCAAAACGACCGATTACTCACATAGTGCCGCTGCGTGAACAGGACTTTATAGAACCTTCACTGTTAAGGGTGTATTTTCTATTGTTATAAGTAACGAGGCCTCACATTCGTGTATGGCACAATACAGCATCTATGAAGGACTTTGTTGCAAAGAATAGGTTAAATGGTAGATAAAGTCAGAATAAGTTAAATGGTTGTGTTTAAGGTTAATGACAGATCACAGACCGATTAATGCTAACACTCAACGTTTCGATTTTCTATCTAAAAATACTTTCCAAGAGCTAAAAGAGTAACAATCTAATATTCAACTATAATCTACAGTTTTTAACATTCACAAGCAATAATTTTATCATAACTAGAATAATATATTTCATTATTCTTAATAAATATTACTGTAACATTTAGGCCTACAAGTCAAACTTTACTACTAAGCAAGTCAAATTTTGATCTAATGGTTTATTATTAGATTGATAAACTTTTAGCTCTCGAAAAATATTTTCGGATAGATAATTGAAATGTAGAGTGTCAATCCTATTCTTGTGTAATATGTGGTTAGTTTTTATACACATCCTAGAAAATTGTATTTTAAAATATTTTAATGTGCTTCAACTATTCAATAGAATGCGTTTAATAGCTTCAGTAATAATAAACAAGTAACCAACTTAAAAAAATAAACTTCAACAAATGAAAAATGTGACGGAACAAGTAGTGACGGTACGAGTAGACACAGCACCTGGTAAACAAGATATAAGCGCGTGTGACATCAAAGTACAACATTTACACAGGTTTCCATAGACTCGTGCCGGCAGGTTAGATTATCCAGTGTAGAAAGTAGCTAGAATGGAAGCCGGTATCCTTTCCCAGGTCGTACATTTTTGGAGTGTTAAGTGATCGGAGAGAAAGGATAGCCACGACTTCGGCGACAGTATAACCTGTCAGCGGTCAGTGATTTTACCTGATAAACAGTGGCTTTGCATTCTTATTTTGCGTAGCGTATAAACGTTCCATGTATGGTTTTTTGTGTCCTGCACACTTTTCACAGTATTTTTATTTTCACAGTTTTTTTTTGTACTAGTTCTGCTTCAGTTACACGACCCTTCACTTCTGAAGTCATGTTCCTTCCGTATTTCGTTCATCAGGGAGTTTTCCTACACACATTTACAATCTTTTACATTTAACTTATAATCAACAAACATAAATGTAGCTCAATTTGATATTCTTTATATTAACTACTTTTTAAATTTCAGACCCAACGTTTTTACTTCATTTTGTAATTTTCTCCCTGAATTTACCTCAACTAATCATTTACACTTTGATGTACTTAATTAAACAAGACTTGGTATATTTGTGGGTCGAGTTTCGAGAGCGGTTAACGTTTAATTATTTTCAAGCATAGAAGAATGTGATGTTTTTGATGTGGGTAGGCGTGTGAGATTTGTATATCATCAATTAATATAATAGCACTGTTCTGTTTTTGGATTCACTGCTCTGGATTAGGTGTTCAGTTGTATAATCTGCCATTTTTCTTCATTTTATTTGGACTTGTTCGTTTACTATATTATTTTTTCCAAAACATTGTAACAGCTATTTATAAACTTGAAATTGTCCCCTCATCACTCATGGTTCAGATATTTTTCATGGCATTTGGGGTTGGGCTAGAAATTGAAATGTTTAGTTTAATGCAAGCTCTAAGGTGTTCTTTATATTTTTCTGTTATAATTTATTTTTTTTTTTGTCAATGTATGGTATATTGAATTCTAGATTTTTTATATTATAAATTCTGTAAGTGTGAGAGAAATTTTAATTATTTTATTATTATAGAATTATTTTTTAAAACAATTATCAATATTTAGTTATAGATAAGAAACAAATTTCAAGGTAGTGAATTCGCAGCTTTGTGGTACCCCCAGACACATATAAACAGAATTCTCCTTCAATTAATATGTCTGATAAGTTATATTTTTCAAATCTACGGTATTTTTCAATGGGTTGATGTTTTTAATAGGCAATAAATCCTTTTAGATTTGGAGCTGGTTTTGCAATTAGGAATGAGTGATTAATAAGGGGCAGATATTGCGGATATATCGTTTCTCTGATTGGTCGTACTGAACCTGCCCAGTGACATTCTCGTCAAGAGGGAATGGCGCAGGACTTCACCTTGTTCTTGCAACAGTAATTACGTCAATTATGCTCCGAGATTGTGCAATGCTGTCGCTTCTTCCGCGATATAAACCGATCGCTATCTGAACAGTTTTACTCTTGGGCAAAACACTCGTAAGCCACTTTCTATCACCAAATAATAATAAAATATTAATCTAAAATTCCAATAAACGTAATATAATCAATTTTACGTGATACAATTACACAAAATAGGCTCATATTCATTCATATTCAAAAATGATTAATAAAAAAGTTATTAATTTCAGGTTTTTTTGAATAATGAGCATTTTTGTACATTAAAAAATGTGTTTATCTGTAATATTATAATGTTAATTGTAATATTTCAGGTAGGAGGTCATTAGTTAATAAAACATTATTTTTTCTAAGTTATTGTGAAAAAAAATTAATTGCGAAATTTTCGTACTTTATTGCAATATTCAATTTTTTTTGGCATCATATTCTTGTTCAACAATCTCAAAAATATATAAATAATTAATTTTATAACGATTGTTAACATAATTCGTATATGTGCAATTTCAAACCTTTTTTGCAAGCTTATTATGCATTTTAGCAAATTTTGCACATTACAAAATTTGTATTTTTTTAGTACTCTATTATTTTAGCTTATGTGGTCGATAGTTACAGAAAAAATACTTTTCTAAAAGCTATTGTGAAAAAAATTAAAAATGTCAAAATTCAATTATTTTAACGTTCTATTTTTATTCAGCCATCCCCAAAACCTATTTATACAAATATTCGTCGGAATTAAATAAAATTGATTTACAATGTCTGAGCTTCCAATATAAACCAGCGTGGCGTCCCAAGTATCTTTAGGTATTAATTTTGCAGTTAAAGCGATCAGCCAGTATAGCTATTGTGCATTTTGGAGTAGCTACGAAGGGTAGGAAAGCCTTTTGTGCATATGTAGCATTAGGTTGTGCAGGTTTACGTGTATATATCTACTCTAGCGGCGTCTCCCAGACAAAATCCCTAGCAAGGATAAGGAAGGATAGATTAAATTAAGTAAAGGACATAAGATACAATGGTACTGAGAATAGACGGGATATAATGGGGTATGTGAACAGGGTAGCTTACCTGAAGTAGACCTACTCTCAATCGGGTTGAAGTGATGCTCTAAAACCACTTTGCTGTGGGTTGAGTTTTAGGGATTCGGAAAATATAAAATGTTTCCTATGTCAGAAAAATCATTTTTACTCACATCTCTTGGTCACAATGATATAGAGAGATGAAGATCTATGAAAGTTTTTTCTTTGCCATTGTTTGTGTTTTATGCAAATGAACTGGATATTCCATAAGTAGGTATTCTTCTGATAGACTCGTATTTAATCCCAGGGTACATTGTTACGCCATCATGTGCCATGTGTGAGAGCATTAAAAAGTAATAAAATCGTATTATTGTTTGCCTATACAAAAACAATAAAAATAGTTTTATATTTAACATTAAAAATCAAGGAATCAAGAAATAAGCACGACTTTAGTACATTTTGGGTACTAAAATAACTAAAAAGATCTTAAGAAAAAAATAAAATAAAACTGCAGTAATTAAATTCTTGTTTTTACAATTAGCCCTATTACCTTCCGTGTTATCTTAGCTGTTACATTTTTTGTTTTTATTTCCAAAAACCGTTTACATTTCTTGTTTTACATTAAGACTTTCATTCTTTTTAATACATTTTTGTATCCAGTTTTTAAAGTTTTAAAAAGACTGTCTTGAAAGATTGACATAACCCGAAACTCTGGTGTATTTAATCGAGATGTAAAGTGCTCATTGTGTAAATACTAACAGACAGATTTCATTCTGGTTTTTGTTACAGAACTAAATAGGATAGGCTTCGGTCTGGAATAAAGTTTGCAGATCTACTCCTCACCTAATTTGTCCAGTGCCAGATATTTTTATATCTAGTTGCTCGACCTTGACGTTATCCGTAGTCAATGACATCTATAATTTATGTTTCTCTTAATATGTAAACTATTCGTCGTATACTTAATATGTATTTTTTTAATTTTAAAATGCCTCAATTCTGACTTCTCTGACTCAATTTTGTTTTCCAGTTCTGAATAAAAGTTGCGATGGTATTTATTTCCGTACCCACGTAATAGATTTTAGCAAAAAAAATACGCGGCGGATATTTTGGAAAACAAAATTTCCCTTCCTTTATCAACAGTTAGCCATACTAATTTAACGTTTTGGCTTGATATTTTGGAAGTAATAATTCGTGATTTTCCTTGAAATGTAATTACATTTTTTGTTGACTCCCAAAAAATTACAAATAAAAAACAAACTACAACAGGCAATATTAGCACTACTGCACGGCAGACAAACCTTATAAATCTCGCACCCACGTCTTAATTTTTTGAAAAAGTAAATCGCAAAATTACTTTAAAGGACTAACCAATCGCTTACAGACCCTATTCCACGAGCAAAACAGAAAATATTGCATTGGACATTTACACAGATTAAATTTTTAACTTTGGCCAAAAATGACAGAAATTACTGCGCAAAATAGTGTTGAATTAAAATATTAAAGTTGATCTTTTTTTCAAAATTTGTAATTTTTGGTAGTCAACAGCAAGTTTACGTGCCATTTTGGGAGATACTGCATCAAAAAAATAAAGCCAAAACATTGAATTAGTAAAGTTTTACGTGTACCGTGGAAGGAGGAGAAAAAAATTAATTTTTTGAAGCTTGAGTGGATTTTTTTACATTTTGTTTCGTATTCTTGATGACCTTCTGCATCTTCCGGTATAATTTTCTTTTCTTAAATCAATTACGTGTTAAAGGGAAATAAATACCAATGTTACCATTCAAGAGGGAGATTCAGATTATGTCTCCGCTCGTGCTTTGAACAGGTTTATTTATTCAATTTACTTAATATATATATATATATATATATATATATATATATATATATATATATATATATATATATATAACACAATTAATGTGAATAGATGTAAATAAAATGACAATAAACAATAAATACAAACACATTTCGCATGAGTTCATGTGAAATGTGATTCATGTGAAAGAAACAATAATGAACAAATTCAAAAGAGACATTTAGTACGTGACATTTCTAAAGATGAATGCACATCCATTCGAAACGCGTATGACTTAATAAGAATCTATAATTACTATTTATATATTGGGTGGTTTATATTTTCTTTAACAATGAAGATATTTCATCTTGGTATATTAAAAATATCGTCTAATTGTTTTAATCGTTTAATAACTTTCAGATATCTCGTTTAATCGCGTTTAAAATCCCCTCCATTACTCACAACATGGTGTGGCAAAACGATTGAAATCTAAAGTATAAAATAAAGTCTAGTATTGTTCGGAGTGACGTAAGAATATATGACTGGATGAGTCGGAACAATGGAATAGTTAGTGATGAAACTATTCGTGCGCTAGGTGGCAGCACTTTCGCCGAACAAGGCCGATCTGCTTGGAGTGAAAGTCGTGCAACCTGCCGGAGTGTTTGCTGCGCCGGCGGACAACTTGAAGGGCCCGAAATAAAGCGTGTAAATAGGTTCAGCGATAACGGTGTGTGCAAAGAATGGTACTGTGGTCCGTTGCCTTCCTTCCTCCAATATAAGTCTGTATCCCAATCCACAGCATTGTAAATGTCATTAAATAAAAGAAAACAACTCTTACTTTCAGATTTAACAAATACTTTGTCAAATAGAAATATAAAACCATGAATCATCCACGATTTATGTATATGAAATAATAATACGTTGAGAAAATTGATTACAATTGAATTTTGTTATCTTCATACACGTCGTAGGGCACAAGATGAACCTGAATAGAGGAGGATTTCTGGGGCAAAGGAAACTATTAAAATCTCCAGCTGGCAAAAATATAATAGCTTATAATAATTTGCTGTATCATTACCTCATATTCTCATTAATGGGATGTACATTGCTGCGTCCTATTGGTAATGGGATGTACATTGCCGCGTCCTATTGGCAATGGGATGTACTACACTGCATTATATTGGTAATGGGATGTACATTGCCGCGTCCTATTGGCAATGGGATGTACATTGATGCGTCCTATTGGCAATGGGATGTACATTGCAGCGTCCTATTGGCAATGGGATGTACATTGCTGCGTCCTATTGGCAATGGGATGTACATCACTGCTTCCTATTGGTAATGGGATGTACATTGCCGCGTCCTATTGGCAATGGGATGTATATTGCCGCGTCCTATTGCCAATGGGATGTACATCACTGCGTCCTATTGGCAATGGGATGTACATTGCCGCGTTATATTGGCAATGGGATGTACATTGCTGCGTCCTATTGGCAATGGGATGTACATCACTGCGTCCTATTGGTGATGGGATTTACATTGCCGAGTCCTATTGGCAATGCGATGTACATCGCTGCGTCCTATTGACAATGGGATGTACATCACTGGGTCCTATTGGTAATGGGATGTACATTGCCGCGTCCTATTGGCAATGTGATGTACATTGCCGCGTTATATTTTCAATGGGATGTACAGTGCTGCGTCCTATTGGCAATGTTATGTACATTGCCGCGTCCTATTGGCAATGGGATGTACATTGCCGCGTCCTATTGGCAATGGGATGTACATCACTGCTTCCTATTGGTAATGGGATGTACATTGCCGTGTCCTATTGGCAATGGGATGTACATTGCCGCGTCCTATTGCCAATGGGATGTACATTGTCGCGTCCTATTGGCAATGGGATGTACATTGCTGCGTCTTATTGGTAATGGGATGCACATTGCCGCGTCCTATTGGCAATGGGATGTACATCACTGCGTCCTATTGGTGATGGGATTTACATTGCCGAGTCTTATTGGCAATGCGATGTACATCGCTGCGTCCTATTGACAATGGGATGTACATCACTGGGTCCTATTGGCAATTTGATGTACATTGCCGCGTACTATTGGCAATGGGATGTACATTGCCGCGTTATATTGTCAATGGAATGCACATTGCTGCGTCCTTTTCTCAATGGGATGTACATCACTGGGTCCTATTGGTAATGGGATGTACATTGCCGTGTCTTATTGGCAATGTGATGTACATTGCCGCGTTATATTGGCAATGGGATGTACATTGCTGCGTCCTATTGGCAATGGGATGTACATTGCCGCGTCCTATTGCCAATGGGATGTACATTGTCGCCTCCTATTGGCAATGGGATGTACATCGCTGCGTCCTATTGGTAATGGGATGTACATTGCCGCGTCCTATTGGCAATGGGATGTACATTACTGTGTCCTATTGACAATGGGATGTACATCACTGGGTCCTATTTGATGAGCTTTGTTTACTATTAAAGGAAAGCCTCCCTCTGTAAAAGCTGGACTGCTTTACCACTGTACTAGTCGAGTTGTAACCGTTCATTATCAACGTTAGACTCTACGACTTTTTTATAGTATGCACTTTCATCATCCATAAATTATTGCTTGGCTTTTCTCTACCGTTTTCCTCGGTCACCTACGGTAGAAATAGCTTTTGAAGGAAATAGTATGTTACCAACCATTCCATTTCTTCAATACAAAATCTTCATTCATGACCGTCTCACATCTCTCTATATTTTCGATATTATTCTTCTGCAACGCCTTTCAAAAGCGTCTAACTTTTTCATTTCCCTTAAAACCTTTTCGCTCTGAATTAATTCATTGTATGCCCGTTGACGGATACACAAATTTCTATAACCTCAATAGAGTGTATGTCTACTTCAGGGCTGCCACCCTGCTAATACCAGTCAGAAACTTCCCCAACTGACAGTACAATTATGGTCCTACTGTTGTTACATTTTTCTTCACCCCTCTTTATCCAATTTATTCACGTGAAAGATCTCCCTACGATCTTATTAGGTACAAGATTTAAGCTCTAGATAAATGAGATACCATAACATTTAGCTCAGAACAGTGGTGTTTATATTCTAAATCTTTTTGTTTATTTTAAAAGTTCTTTTAAAAGGTTTCTACATCTAAACGAAGGTAAGTTCTTTATAAAACATGTTTTTTTGAAAATTACTACTTTTTTTCAAATAATTGTGGAATCAAAGTAAAAAAAATAGAGAGTTGCCTGTGTTTTAGAAATATAAAAAATGTAACAGCAGTGAGACAGTGGCAAATGTATGTCTAGAAATATATTCTTTTTCTATATAAAACCATGCCCGACATTCAGAAGTCGTTGAGAATATCCTTATACAAGGTTTTAGTAGTTCGATTTTTTAATATTTTTATCGTATATTATATAATATCGTACAGAAAAATAATAATACGTATACAATACAAAACAACACACTTAAACTAGGCATAACTTCGATGAAATTTACTTGAGTTTTTAAACACGCGGTTTACTGTTGGATAAAGTAGTTGGATAACGTCCTTGTTAAGAAGCTCTCTATGATACCGAAAATAAATAGTGAAAAGTCGAGCACCTACAATCGCTTTTAGGGAGAGGGTTGAGTTTGTACATTTTAAGGGATTAGCAGCTTATCATCCTTAACAATGTCTTAGGGATCCGTGAGACGTCACTGAAATTAAAATATTTTTATTTAACGCGTTGGCTGCGACCGCATCCGTAGCTATGTGCTACATGAAAAATAAATATAGGGATCGGCTTGATATGCAGTATAATTTCAGAGTAAAAGTATCAAGTATGGAACCTAACATTTCTGAAATCTTGAACTCAAAGTACAGATTCAACTCATTTCACTGGAATTATTGTTAAGTTTTGAACTAATAATAATAATAATGTTCGTATATATTTTAAATAAATTATAAATACAATTAATAAATATATTATATTTTTATTGAAACATTTTTCTCTGTTAATCGCAGAAAGAAACAGACGTGTGTCCTTGTTTTTACTTCATTAACTCCTTGCTCTTAACAAAATATTAATATAAATAAGTTTAATGAATTTCGCCTGGACCTACAAACTGTAACATGTTCGTAGTTTACTTTTTGTATAATAAATAAAAATAAAACACTTCTTGTATTTGTAGTAAACTTGTGGTAGCATCGAATTTAGTTTTCATATATAAGAACGATTACAGTCTTAAAGTTAGCGGGTAGAAAAACCGGAAATTTCTTAGTAATTACTAATATAACTCAAATTAGTTTGCGTGTAAAGTACAATTTAAGTTTCAGAACTTGAGCGGCCCTTACAATACAGCGACCGATGAGGGGGTGGAGTGAAAACCGCCGTTAAAAAAAAATGTTATCTAATATCAGGGAAAACTGGCTCTTCGGCTTTTTGATCATGGGGAAAATAATAAAAAAATTAACATTTTGTTCTTGAGATCGCGCGTAGGGCATAAATAAATAAGAAAGTTGATAAAAATACCAATTTTTCAATGTGGGGGTCCTAGAAAAAACCTTGTTGGGAGCCATCGCTCTAAATTATACATTTCGTAGATTAAGTACATTATATACCTCTAAAAGCTTAAAGTTTACAACAAGTTGACAAAATACGTGAAATAATTGTTGTGCTAATTTAAAAATATTCTAAATTTAAGGCATACCCTTAAGCAATTAAATTTAATTTAACATTACTATGAAATTTGGTACGCATAGAGTATGGATTTGTTTAGGATCTGATTAAATGCTTAAGATCTGATTAAAAAGTATAGCAAGGTCTTGAAAGAAAATTTTATATTTTCACTTACATAAACTAAAATTGTAGTAACAGAAATTGATCCCACGTGTGTGTTCTTCAAGGAATATATTCTTTGTTACATCAATTCTCTTATAGATACAAACCTCTGCATTTAGTCGCCGCGCCCTTCAGAAGTTTAATTTCTCAAATGTGCAGTCAGCGTAAACAAAGTTTCTCAAATTGTTGTTTTTCAATGATATTGTATAGGCACTCATTTTATTGATATTGATTTAAACAGTTTTCAGTTTACTGTCGAAAACATTTTAGATGAAAACAACTTTGAAATTTCAATACGTATTTTCCTTATGAGAACTTGAAATATTTTTTTGTTTCAATTTTGTTACAAAACTGTGAAATTTAAAATATTTTTTTTTCATCTAAATTAATGTTATAACACGCCTGGGGATACGCCCGTTAAAATCTCCATGTTGCTCTCATCACACTGTCATTTCTGAATGTATGTAGGCCTATTTTAAAGAATACTATCTTATATACATAAATA
Organism: Prosapia bicincta; assembly: GCA_036971475.1. Classification (NCBI taxonomy): domain Eukaryota; kingdom Metazoa; phylum Arthropoda; class Insecta; order Hemiptera; family Cercopidae; genus Prosapia; species Prosapia bicincta. Next base: position 11,178,053 of record JBAIZL010000376.1, read on the forward strand.
AAAATGTATACATTTGCCTATGAAGTAAGTCTTGGGCATGGTTTTTCTGTTTTAATTTTATCAGCCAACAAAATATGCAGTACATAAACAAGAATATATTAATTTATCATTTATGAAATCTATACTCCCAACTATAAATACTAAGTATCAAAATAGTCACCAGATATTTTGTAACGCATTACAAATAATTTTTCTTTCATCAATTTGTAACACAAATTAAATATTATGTCTGTAATTAGTTTCTGTTCATAACTTGTCACAGTTATTAAACGTTACAACCGGAACAACTGAACCCGGACCAGTTATGCTAAAAGCGATTACGTATTTACCAGTGACTGCAATGCCGGGGTAACGTAGAGCGGTAGTTCGCAAGACAAATTCCGATGTTGACGAGCAACAATATACATTCCATTGTTAGAATGACCTTGAATATTTGAAGAGTTTATTGGTGCATTGCCAGCTTCGGCCGGAGTCACCATCGATATTCATTGACAGATTCATGGTGTCTGACCAAGAAGGCCAACATGCGAGCGCATTCACTCCAATTACTGCCAAGTGTTTGCGTTGTGTGACTGTCTTCATATTATCTGCGATCAAAGCACAAAAGGAAGGGAAAGAAAAAGGGTGAAAAAAACTAAGAAGTGAATTTTTCACTTTCTTATAAAAACTCAGATGACGTAAGAAAGGGGTTATACCTTGGATATCTTTTATCGCTTGCAAGATTGTATATAATCCTCTGTATAAGCTATATTTTTTAAATTAAGGTGGTAAAAAATCATAACATGAAATGATGACATAAAACGGTAAATAAAAATTGAAACTAAGACACTAATAAAATAATTTCTCTACACGTATTATAATTAGAGTGAACAAATTTCTTGGGATTTACTATAATTTCTCAAAGTAGTCTACTGTTACATTTTATTTTATCTAATATTCAACGATATTTTACACAATGTAATATTTTATATCTATATTGATTTCTAAAATCATGAACTATTTATTTTCAGTCAATCAATCCATTTGAGTATTGTCGGCGATTATGAATTTTACATATTCTCATAGTTGGGATCAATTTAAGAGCATTAAATCCTATAGTCTGCGAAATATGTAAAGATGTCGTCTTAGGTGTACAGCGTCGTATACCTGATCTGCTCCTACTAAGGGAGGTTTATCCCTTCTGCTTAAAGTAAGTCTACGATTCCCTTTATAAGGATCATAGAAAAGATTTTCCTATAATTTTTAATTCCTATAATAATTCGTGTAGGAAAAATAATAAAGACCGGATACGCGAACAAAGTAACAAACAAAAATCAGGTAAGAAAGATTGGGGCACGAAAATCCCCTGATACTGAGATTATTAGAAAATTATGGTTTGCGAAGGCAGTATCAAGTTCCTGTAACAGGAAATTTCCTTCCTCAATAGGATTTGTATACCAACACTACCCTCCCTAAAAATACGTAAAAGTAACATAGCGTTTCTAATGGGTTGAAGTGTGTGTTTAAGGCTGTTTATTTTGATCTGAGTTTTTGGGTGAATGATGTATCGGGCGAGAGCTAACCCAAAAAATAATACTAGTAAACTAATTCTTGTTGCAAACACTCACAGATCGTGCACTGAGTTTGGTCATATTATTAATAAACTTTTACTGAATGCAGATCAAATATGTTTAGGCATTTTCGCAGTGCATCCTCTAATTTGTGCCATTTTGTTTAATATTTTGGTATCTCTTGACAAACAAATGGAATAGATCCTGATTTTAACGCCCACATTAGCGTGTGCCGATACGGTATTTAAAGCTCCTACTTTTCTGTTTATTTGTCATATGGGAAGTTAATCAAATTTTAGAGGATGGTATACAAAATTATAAAAAACACTAATATCCTATTTTGACTAAATAGGATTGAGACCTCATCAGATTGTCTCTATATGATAAGAATAGGGATAAACGATCAACAATTTTTCCTAGGCCCAAGAGATAATGGATAGTGGAAATCAAACCTATCACTGGTTAACATGTAACTCTGTACAGTACTTAGTGAATTCGCCTTTGTCCTTTGAGCGCGCTACTACATATAGGTCCCACATTGCCTTTACCTTTTAATGTTTCTAAAAGTTTTCTTTTCTCATAAGAAAGCCAAGATATTGAATTGACGATCCCTTGTTTGTTAACCACCGGTCATTTTCTCTGTTTAAAAATTTAATAACAAAAATTTGAATAATTTTCCACGAAGCCTCATTAAGACATTATAGGCCTACATACCACTGTATTTTTCTAAAACATAGAAAAATTACACATGAAAGTTGTTATTCTTTCAATTTGTTAGGGTGTAGTAGAGCCTACTACCAGAGATCTCTAGAAACGGTTTCGATGATTACAGACCGGCCGTCATTAAAAGCTGGGTATCTGAGATAAAGGCGAGCAGTAAAAATCTTTTAGAAACAGAGGAAATGTAAACTGTATATCAGCTTCCTAACCAGTACTGCTAACTTTGATTTCTTCTATGGAACATGGATGTGAGCGCATCTTTAATGTACGAGTAAAGAACTACTTTGCGTGTAAAGATGTGTATGCTCGTGAAGGTGAGAATGTGTTGAACATAAGGTTAAATATATGTATAATTAACGTAGGGGAGTGAAGGTCAACGATATAAGAATTAGAGCAAGTACACTAACTTCTCTATATAACTCATAAATCAAGCTATAATTCTATTGAATGAAAACTAATATTTGGCATTATAACGTAGCGTTTACGTGGGCGGGTTATTTACTGAAGGAAGAATCGTAGAGAACTATTGGTAGAGAAAGAAAGAAAGAGCAGAGAAAGTTTAGAATTTTCCTCTTATTTACACATCTTCAATGATATTATTTTAAAGGTTAGGTCAGTAGAAATCCACGACTGCGTATGCAATTGGAGTTTATAATTACAGTATCACTATAAATTCTACGCAGAAAGCCGATGAACTGCATCGACGTGTACTGCATTTCTAAAGAGTTAAATTAAACGAATTATTTCATGCTTCACGACCACAAGCCGGCATATTTCATAAACCGTCAAACGACTGTGGGATGATCAGCCGGATTGCAATCGTAATTTGCTCATTCCTTCGCGATGATTAATCGGCGTTCAAAAGAACTGTTTACAAAACTCCACTGGATCGTGACGCCATGTTTGCTAAGTTTTATGCCCTGATTAATTTCGCCTTGTAACCACAAAACTGTTCTAGATAACATCTGAATCTGTTCAAGTTTTAAAATCTCCTATGACAGTGTAGTAAATGCCTTTAATTTCGACAAATTTCTGTTTACTAAATATGTTTCGGAAACTTTAATAACTTGATATTTTAATTAATAACTTAAACAATAGTTTATGACTATCTGAACTTTAAATTTTGTAAATTTGTTAAAACTTGCTGACACAGAATGTTTTCGATCGCTATGTGGCGATCTTCATCGTCAAGATGATGATGTCTTCACAGACACTGATAAAGATCGAAAACGCAAGTTTTTACAAATTTATAAAATTTAAAGATTGGATAGTCATAAACTAATGTTAAAGTGATTAGTTAAGATTCACCGAACGTAATGGACTACAAATTTCAAGATTTGATATTTTTAAATTTACGTGAACTAGAAAATACGATTAACTGGAAAAAATAGACTCTGTAGCTTGTAAAGTTTCGGAAGTGCCCTCAGGTTACTGTCCGATCGTATAATCTCATGCCAAACTCACTTGGACTGACAGTCTATCACCTTTAGTTTATTTCAAATTGATTATTTTGAAATGATAACCTATTTACGAGCAGTGAATAAAACATTGCTTTCGCGTCTGGCCATTTCTGAAACTCATTGGCCTACCTCATAGCATATGTTTTCGTCAGGTTACACTAAGAGTCAGCTCAAAGTGAATTAATTGGTAACATATGATTTCATGTAACAGCTGATTTTGTGTTATGGATTATGTTGTAAAAGAGCCGTTTTACAAGTAGATTATTACAAAATTCACAACGGTAAAACTCAAAATAGTTAATTCAAAATCTCACCAAAAATTAGTTTTTAATAAACAAACACACTAGTTTCGGCGACAATGTCCCCTTCCTCAGAGCTTGACTACTACTTCCGGTACTACGATTTACTGAGTAGTAGCCAAGCACTGAGGAAGGCGACATCGTCGCTAAAACTAGTGTGTTGTGAACTAGAGTGTTTGTTTATTGAAAACTAATTTTTACAGTGAATTTCGTAATAAAATTATTTCATATTTGGTATATTTGTTTATCATCCTATCAACTTAAATAAAATTTCTAGATATTTTTGAGAATAAATAATGGATTTTCATTTTGAAATAAAGGTTAGATGGATAATTGCCAGTCAAGCAATGTTGTCAATGGATTATAAGGGTCGGTTGACCGACAGCTTGAAAGCACAGAGGTCTTTTGAAACTTTTCAGGCTATAAGAGCAGGATTGTGGGTAATCACGTCTATACATCCCAGTTTAGGCAGGTCAGTTTTGAGTAAACGATCCTGTCCTAATGATTCCTTAATTTACCCCTCTTCGCAGTTCTAGAGGAACATTAGGTAATTTCCTTGATCCTTCCTAAACCTGTCAAACTTCCTTATCGTTATACTAACAAAGGGTATCCTTAGAAACCTCCTGTAATTAAATAGGTTTATGCCTATATAAAGTTTGCCTGACAGCAATCCATGTCCACAACAAGAGAAAAAAGTATCTTTACTTCAGGATCATAATTTTGAATACGTGATGTTTTATCCTACTTCCAGTATTAGGGAAACAATATGGCCATACCTAAGTACTCCCTAAGTACGTCTGTGCTTCTTATCTATTTAAACATTTACAGTGCACTTTATATGTATTTAAACAATGGTTTCAAAAGTGAAATTTTGCCATCATTAATGCCAAAACCACCCAACTTTTGTTGATACCCTGATTGATTTTGTTTTCAAATTCCTCTTGATATCAGGTATCATTGTTTTACACTAATCTTCCTTCCAGAGAGGAATATATAATAAGAGTAATTAATCATTTCTAATTCCATATGTCCTACATATTTCAAGGTTGGTATATGGAGAAATTTGTATGACGACGACACAGAGTAGGACCACTTCAGGTACATGACTTAAGTAATAACATACTTTCGTCTACCAGGGGAGTTAATATGTTATGTCTACTAAAATTTCCCTATTTTTTTATTTGAGTTCAATATATATTTAAAACAAAAATTGGATTGCCTTTTTGTTATTGATTATCAACTTCTTTTTGTTGTTGTTTCTTTATCTTTGATATTACAATACTTGCTACCGTTAATATCACCGACATAATAGCATTCCTTTGCTACTAAAGTGCCATCCATATCCATCATCGCATCAAATGATATCAGAGACATTTTCCCACATGTTACCTTTTCTGGTCTTCAATTCTAATAAAATACTTTTCTTGAGTTGGAATTCTTGTCTGGAATTCAAAAACTACATATATTCAACACTTTTACGTAAATCTGTACAATGTAAAAAAATTAAGATTATTAACCCGACCCTATTGGTTATCAATAATGCAAACAACTAGTCCAAACTTGTATTGATTTTACATATTCTCAATTTACAACTTTGTTCACCCTTAACATGGGCACTGTTGGTGTCAAGTTCCACTTGAGAATAGTTTACCATCTCGGTCTCGGCCAAAATATAAATTGTATCTTGTACATTTCAATTAAAATAATTAGAGAACAAAGAGTATGATCGAGAGAAAGATTCAGTCACCTTGTGCCACATTGTATGGGTGGATGTGGGTTTGCAAATTGGCCGATTAGCAGTTTAATTTTCCTACAATTTGCATAATGAGACCTGAACGCTGGGGTAACCTATTTTCGCTAAGTGAACCGCGTCGTCATGACTTGTTAATGTTAAAAGTAGAACAATATAGCAAATGTGCAAATTACTGGGTTGAAAAACAACATACTTATAACGGATTTAACTAGGTAGACTATATTGTACTCAATGCAATCTATTGGACTTAGTTTGATTATTGTATTTTTATTTTATAGCGTATTGTCACGATTAAAACATTGGGGAATAATTACAAAGATCTTCATTATATTTTCGTATTAATCAAGAGGAGCTGAATAATCTCGGTGTAATTGTACAAGGTTCTTACAGTCAAGGTTCTTACAACTAATCTTTGAGAAGCTTTCTGGAAGTGCTCTGTTGGCTAAAATAAATAAAAACAATTGTCTAAACAATAAATTAGGAACGTTTCGCGATCTTATTGAAAAGCCAGGTGGTCTCAAAATACATCCCTTAAGTGAAAGCGTACTTAAAATGTTAGTTTTGAACTGAAACAGAAATTTTTGCTGTTTCAAAACTTGTAAACATATTTTTTTTTAAATTGACACTAAATTTTTTTAATGAACTGAGGAAAACCAGTGTTAATTATGTTGTATGAGTGCGGACATAAACTATGTTAAATGTAAAATAAAAGCATACAAGAAAATTGGTTTGAAAAAAATTGTAAACGAATTCCATAAAAATAAATATAAATTTGTGAAAAATTTTATTAGACTATATTACTCTCATTTTTTATTATATAAGAACACTATAACAATAAATAGATTTTTCGTCAACCTTATTTACTTTTCAATGATAATAAAACATCGTTAGATGTCATAAAAACTCCATATTTGGAGTATATTTTGATATAGGCGTGATACGTAAGGCCTATTTAAAAGAATTAACTAGTTTTGCTCGAAATGTGTGAAAATTTGTTATCTCTGAAAGCACTAGAAATATTTGTTTGATAAAGTTTTCTCTTAAAGATTTGGCCAGTTTTACTTTTAAACAAACTATTCAAAGACACCATTACAGTTTTCGATTTTATTCATGTAGTTTATACTGTGGTCCTCTAAGAGTCTTTGAAAAACTACTGACTTTTTATTGCTCTTGTAAAAACGTTAATTCCCAAAGCAAAGCCATGTATTCGTCAGGAGTGTATTTTATTTAAATATTTCAGTTGTTACTCTTAAACAATATTTTATTGAAAAATGTAAGTTGAAAAAACACAAAATTAACCTTTAAAAGTTAAAACAATAACTTTCAATATAACCTAATTTCAAAATGGATCGGCCTAAAATAGTAATCAACCATTCACCATCATTTCTAAGCCTTGTCTTTATTATAACAAACAGAAACACCCTTGAAATTATAACAGCTTTGTCCTACTTCTCCTTACATATAGGTTGTAACAATAGTATACTAAAAACCACCCGTCACCAATTTTAGCACGTTTGGAATAGAATATTTTAGGCAACTCAGATTATACAGCCCTGTACTCTTGAGCTGGTAATTTTGCTTGAGAAATTAACACAAAATTAACTCATTGATTCTAAAGTACCCGGTTGCGGTTAGTCGACAAACACTGGCCTCTGACCACGCCTTGGGAGCTATATTGTCTTGTTTTTGATAACAGCTGCCGTCTCAAGAAGCCAGTTTTTTGTGTTAGTTCTAGAACTAGTGAGCGGTTTTTGCAGCTGGTTCCCGGTCGATTGTGAGATATATGTGTGAGAAAATTTAATGCCAGCACTTTACGTCAGTGATCGGCAGGCTACTTGACTGACAATACTACTTGAATGTCTGACGAAAAATCTGTCACATTCAAACCAGAAAACCCGTATGTGACATAGCCATTTAAGAATTAAAAAGTCAAATATGATATTCTCCCTACTGGTTCGGGTCTAAGGTGAGGGAGGAAATTTTTCCTTCATGGTCGGTCTTCCTTCTTGAGCGGTCTTGGTCTCCCTCCTTTGCAACTTGTATATTTCATGACGACTACCTTTTGGAGTCTTAGCTCCCAAAACTTGTGGTTGCTCGGGCTCCCAAAAACCGGAATCTTCTCCGTCCGGTTCCCCAAACTTAATGGATTTCTATCCTCGACTCATTGTTGCTTCTCCCTTCCCTTTCTCCCTGTCTTGTTTACCAATGATCTTCCATTTTTTTATTCCAGCCAATCCTGGCCTGTCTTTCGTCTGTCGTCTTGACCAAGCAAAAAATCTTTTGTGCTTTCCCACGCACTTTATTTCGGATGTTACGCCCTTCTCCAAAAAAAATTTTATTTTAGGAATTGCATGTGCTTGTGGGCTTGCCCTCATTAGCTTACCTGTCTGTTAGCTTATGTTAGTAGTCTTTAGATTACAATTTCTATGAATTTGTTTTATTTTTTTAAAAATTAAGTGCAAAAAAATAATACAAATTGAAATATTTCCATTATTACGCTAAATTGCCTCACAAAACAAGATACACAACGCTTATTTCAACATACATTTTCTTAACAGCTTGAAGCAACTGTGGCGTAAATGTTAATATTAAATAAAACAACCTGTTACCACAAATTCAACAATTTTTATTTTAACCTTATGTACATTTCGATTACAAAGTAATCATCTTCAGAGGTATTTTACAAATAACTCATTTGAATTTGTGGTAAGTGGTTATTTTATTTAATATAATACATTTTCTTATAATAGGCCCTACTTTATTTTAGTTTTTTAAATTAAAACTAATTTAGTCTGTCACTTTTTAAAAACCATGAGGACCATAGTTTGTTTTTTTATTAATGTCTGCTCACTTGTGATTGATATATATTAAAGAACCATTACTGGGAAACTTCAACAAATTCCTCTTGGATGTACCGTTACCTCAGTAAAGGAACACCGGTACTTCCACAGAGTTATATACTTAATGTTATATACATTGCTGCATGTTCAGCTGTCGATTTTATAACATTATGGGTAATAAAAGAAGTATAATCTAGATTCAGATTTCGGCACTTATTTTTTTTAAATAAAAATTCAAAGACTTGAATTTCAGTTGATTTGATTAAAGCTTAGAGCATACCTGGGATTCACTTTCGACATTAGAGTTCCACAGGTTAAGAAGTCACGTCTATACAACGTTTAATCGGATTCACAGAACATCCTAAGCCTTGAAATACGGCTGAAGACATTGGGGAAATGACGCAACTAATCATTGCAATCCTTGCGAAATCCTGAAATGTGTACAAAACTTGATATTTTAATGGTTTCCCGCTTGTCAACGTAAACAGCAAGATCTGGCATTGTAATGAGAAGCCAGGCTAGGAAGGATTAAACGTTAACCTCGCCTGTCACTGTAATAAGGTCCTTTGATTGGCACCACTTACATTTTCTTCCTGGCGTCTCTCCAGTGGCTTTCAGCAGACGCGGTATCAGCAGTACTTAATGCGCACTCGCTTCGTATTACTCAGGACAAGATTAAATCTAAAGTTACGAGGTTGCCCGCTCATAGATATCTCCGATATGTTTCTAATGGTAAATACGTTACCGAGTGAGTTGAATGCAGTGTTAAAAATAGATTGTTTATTGTGTTTCTGTAAGTGTCCCGTGCTAGTAAACTCGCAATATTCTGCGTTTTAAAAATTTAAATACGTAATACGTACAAATCTATGTATACTAAAATAAGGATGAAAAAAACGTAATTATTTCTAGAGACCTGTTGAGCACTCTTTCCTTAGTGTGGACCTTATGGCTGCTTCGCTGTACTTAGTAGTTTAAAATCCAATTTCAAATTTAACTTGTTATTCGATTTTGTTTCACTCAATGAATCGAGTCCTTCTTACTTTATTTCTTAAATTTTTGCACAAGGTCCGCCATTACTCATTATTTTCGACATACCCTTAAGAGGGTTGTCGCGTACCCCGGGTTGTGAACCGCTGCTCTAGAGGAACATAAAGTAAACGATAAAGACATTTTATCAACAATCATAAGGTAGTCACGCTACCTAATATTGCTTTATTTTATTTCTGATGATGAGTAGTAAAAGAAACATGACACTGATTTGATTCCTAATAATACAAGGATCTTTGAAGTTAGAATACTTCGAATTTGCTACCATTTTACTGTAATAAAATATGAACACAATTGTGACTAAATTATAGAGATGACGCGTTTGTTTTTGACCCAACGTAGTAGTTTCTACAGCATTGTAATTGTTTTTAAACCAGTGAGGTGTAACAGTTCTTTAGGAAAAAAGCTGACTAAAAACTAAACAAAGCAAGGCTTGCCTGTTATATTTCATTCCAATAAAAACTGCGCTATAGAACTTACAGAAGTGAAATTGCCTTAATTCGAAGTGAAAGTTGCGTCAGGCCAATTCGTGAACAACAGCAGGAGAAATATGAACGCTCTAGAGTGTTTACAACTAAATGGGCTGCCGATAATGATGTGGTTTTGGTTTTTGTTCACTTGCACGAGAGGTTGAGGGATACAAGACGGCCGAATGATCGCCAGTGTTGTATGTTACTTATTATTTAAAATCTATTTCTAGTAAATTAAAAAAAAAAATTTTTCACTTATAGACTCTCCGTTCTGCTGAAAATAATAAACACAAATAATTTAATTTTTTTATCACTCTACTCGTATGCCCTAATTTTCTTAAAAATAGTTTTCTGTTCCTGTAATTTATTATCTCTTATATATAATATATAAGTAAATAGAAAAATATTATTATTACTTAATTTGTTAGGTAAGGAAAGAAATTGAGAAAGAGAGAGAGAGAGAGAGAGAGAGAGAGAGAGAGAGAGAGAGAGAGAGAGAGGAAGAGAGAGAGAGAGAGGAGAGAGAAGGAGAGAAAAAGAGAAAGAATATACTTTGTCTTCTCCCTACACTCTTCACAAATTCACTTCGTTTGTTTATTGTGTTGTGACCAACACTCTTCTTACCATTTGCCATATAATTTTCTTAATTGTAAATTATTGATACATTTTGAAAATATTTCTGTGTTTTTGAATATACTATATATACTACTATATATACTGCTATATATACTACTATATATACTGCTATATATAAAGTTCTATTTAAAGTCAACTCTGCTTTCCTCTATCGACGTAAACAACCACGATGGCATAATATCCCCGCCAAGTCCTGAGCTTAATTAATTCTCTACTTCAATGCTACTTATATTCACAAGTTCCGTAGAGGTTGATGTTCATTCTGGATCCGCTTAAAATAGAAATAACAGTAGTAAGACCAACGAAACCAGTAAAGGACTCTTTTAGTTGATAATTTGGACTTAATTTTATCGTTGTTTCTACATGCGTATTTGTACGTACATGCATCATAAACTGTTAAAATAAATGGTGGGAATGAATTTCGCCTTGAAAATTCACTTCTGCCACACGAAAAGAACTCAAGTGATCACAAAAAGCCAATTTATTTAGGAAAATTGGCCTACTTCAGTGCGCCGTCGACAAGGTATAACTTCCTATACGTGCACTTTCACCGGGGCCCTACCGGATGTCCTGGGAGCAGGAACTATGCTCCAATCAATGCTTTGAATCCTTCAGATGTACAGGTGGGTTTTTTCTGTCCTAATTCACCATTACGTGATCGTAAATAGTACCGGTAGACAGTTATGCTTGAGTAGAACGCAATCACACATTCCGCACTGTAACGCAGACAGTGGAGCAGTAGAGATGCCAACAACAATTTATTTACACCTGTAAAGAATGCGGTTAGCTTTAGTCAGTAGCGGATCTCCATTACAGAGGAAGCTTTATGCTAGGCAGAGAAAGGAGGTAAAGAATACCTCACATGCGTAGGATTACGTCGTAAGCCTTTAGAGATGCGCCTATATAATTCCCAGAGAGCAACAAGATATACAGGCCAACAACTTGTATACTGCAAGTTATGTTTTATGCTTAATTTTTGGGGGAAATGTTGCTGCTGTAACCAAATTGATATTAAAATGACATATTACGTACTTACATTACTTTTAATCAATAGTTTCAGATTCACTAAAATATACAAACGGCAGCCTTTGTATCTAATTAACACATACACTGTAATTATTAAATGAAAATCATATGTTTTAGATATATTAACAAGTTTGTAAATTGTTCATTTTTTTAAAGTAAAACGAATGTTTACTAAAGAAGGTGTTGTAAATGAAAAAGATGTCCATCCGAAACCAAAACAGAAGAGTAAATAATTAAAACATTAACAAAGGCGAACGACCAATATTGTTTTGTTTCATAATTCTGCAAAAGATACAAAAATAAACAAATACGCAAGCCTTATATTGTGTTTATTATATTTACGATCATGTAATAGAAGGTTCGAAAAAATATTAGATCAAAACCTAATCTTGAAAATTGTAACGGATGAAGATATTTTAAAACAAGGTAGAATTAAAAGAAGAGCTAAATTAAATTTTCTAATCAAGATAGATATAGAAAAAGAGCTGAATCAAATTTTCTAATCAAGATAGAATTGAAAGAAGAACTAAATCAAAATTTCTAATCAAGATAGAATTTTAAAAATTAGCTAAATCAAAATTTCTGATCAAGATAGAATTAAAAGAATAGCTAAATCAAGTTTTCAAATCAACATGTATAGAAGGGGCTATATACAGTTACTCTTTTTTTTACATCAATTTAAATGGAGTTCCGTATCAGGTAAGCAACTCCGCCATTAGCGGCTGTTTTCTCTTATTCGCAGTGCATTCCTTAATTTTATCCCCATTCCAATTATTGTTTATTTTGATAGTTCCAATAACTGATAAACAGTTCCTTCCTGATACTTACTTTCTGACGGAGTCGAAAGAGAATAGGCCCGAGTTTAGGAAAGGACTCCGCAGATGTGATTCCACAGCAGGAGTTTGTCCTTTCAACGATCAATCTGTTATTCGAAAATCTTCACGTGCAGTAGCAGTCAATACCGCGATTAACTATAACCTTAAAATATCAAGTTTTATTTTCAATAGAGACTCGACTCACGAACTTAGTTCTACTTCAATTTTTAAGAATCTTAAATTTCTTTAGTATCTAAGACAAATGTCGTGAAGTAAAGACATCTCTAACTGCAGCAAAATAATGCCTTACAGAATCTTAGATTCTATTCTGAGTTGATTCTGTCTGTAATTCTGAAAATGTTTACCTTTTCTTGCGAATTGTTTACAACGATGACGTCATTTATTGGTACATTTTGGCATGATTAAAAAAAACACGCAATTAGCTTCTATCGACCATTAAATGCCAGTAGAACTTCCCTAAGAGAATCTGACCTCAATTTGACTGAAAAGAACCAATTATATAAAATATCAGATCGCTCGTGTACGCTTGACGTAATGTAAACACAGAGCGAGCAGCAAAAGTCAAGGTTAGTCATTTTTGGACTAAACTATGTAGATCGGAGCGGTGTGTTTTCTTTTTAAATATTTTGATAAGTTGCGCTACTGTATTGAACCGGTTTCCACGCCTACATAGCCATCTTCACGCTCCGCTTCGTTCCTGGACGCTTTTAAAGTGTGAAAAGTTTACTGTTCTGTCAAAAGCGGACGTCTGGAAACCAAAGCATTAGTATGAGAGAGATATAACGATTCTTTCGGACAGATACTTAAATATATAAAACGTTTTACAGTGTTTTATCTTTTTATTGTTTATGCAACGTTTGTCTGGTCGTGAAAGAGTTTGCCCACAAAGGGACATTATATTTGTAAGAAATATAAATTTTAAAATTATAAATTCCAAATTAGTTGTAGAAAAATCATCCTCAATAATTGATTATTCTTGACTCGTTTAAACTAGCATTTTTATTTTAAAAAGTTTCATACAAAATATTATATAATAAATTACTTCGATAAGTCGATTATAATAAATAATACAATTTACGATGTAAAACAACAAAGATATTTTAGAAACATTCATTACAGTTTTATAAACAACGATTATTGTCATATGAACAATGACAATTGATTAGGAAAATTTAAGTTATAGTTTACATGTATAACATTTTACCGGACAAACTGATTATATACTATAAATTGTTTGTTTAGTATGAAACGAAACTACGAGGTCCTCTATTTACACCCCTTTAATGTGGCCATACAATTTTGCACTAATAATACATCAAGCAAAGATGATGTAAACACTTCGTTGCTCCACTAATCCGGTCGTTGTCCCTTTAAATTATAATTATTTGTCATTAAATTTTATCTATTAGCTCAAACTCTCCTGAAATATATATTGTACACATTTACAATCGTTAATTAAATACTTTTTATTCATCCAATCAAGTTTAAATACATTTCTTTTAACCTATAATGCATGACAATTGATGTTAATACAGTTTTTTAAAATATTTATTTATTAATAAATTTTAAAGATTTGGTTGTCTTAGTCGGATTTGAACTGTATATCTTCATACTCAAAGTCAGGCGCTACTGAGCCAACGTTTTCATGGCTAGACAGTTTTTAAAAGAAGTAGGCCTATATGAATTTTTCTTTGGCTCCCATCTGGTTCTCGTTGAAACCTCTATTGTACAACCTTAAATTTGTTTCATGGTTACAACACAATATCGTAAATTCTCAAGGAATAAAAGTGAATGAAAAGAATAAAATAAACAAAATGGATTAACTATTGAACGTTGCCTCACAAATGGACAATGCGAAACTACAACACAATGCTAGTGAAGAAAAAAGAATACATAGGAAAGAAAATGGAAAATTGCAAGGAAATTCGGTTTCTATTTTGCCACTTCATGTTTTTATTCTGACATATGTATATACATATTTATATTAGTTGTACTTATAAAATAAAAAGTAACTAAACAATTTTTTTACTTATGTAGGAATTGACTTTTAAAACATTTGTTTTTACATTACTTGTTTATATTATAGCACACAATGTGTTCTGATCAGTATATTAGTTATTAATGTGCAAGTCATAATCACTAAATGGACTAGGAGAGGATTTTGTAAAACTAATAAAGCTATAACTGTGGAGTAGTTCCTAAACTAGGTAAAATGTTCTTATATAAACATTTCTACTTGTGGCCAGTTTAGAAGCAACCATTGATGGAGCAGCAGTCATTGTCACTCCCAATAGGTTCAGGTGAAACGTAAATGATCACATCATAACAGCTTCGTTCTTCAGAAGATCATGTTTGCTGCATTCTTTTAACAAATCTGTTAATTTAATTTTGCATCAGATCTTGAGCAGAATTTGATAGATTTTGCAATAAATGAGTTAATGGCGGTAAACGAAGCAATTTTTGAAAAGATTGAATAACTTATACCTACTTCCCTGCTGCTGTCATTTTTCCGTCGAATTATCAAGTGAATTTTCTTTTTTTCAAGTATATAATTATTATGACTAATTTCGAATTATCCTATATGTAATGTGCGGTATCAAGATCTTCAGCATCTTACGAAAAGTTCCTATTCAAATCTCTGTCTGTTGGTGACATGGTCAGTCCATATTCGCTGTATTCGTCTCTACGCTACATTGAAAGGCTTTAACTTTCTTCATCAGAGTCTATGCCTCTGTCCTTGCTTCCATTCAGAATAACAGAATCTGAAACTAATACTTTGGGTGGAGTCTTATTTGGAGAAGTAGGGCTAAGTTAATGTTCTACTCCAGCTAACGAATCTCGACAGAAAAGATTCGTCACTAAGAATAAGAAATTTTAATACGGGACAGGAATAGCAACAGTGCACGTCTAACAAAAGGACCCGTATTAGTGCCTCACAAATCAGTAGCCTACATCTGTAACTCTCCCAAGTTGACTAAACGTTTTCCATGTTACGCGTAACGGAATACCGTTTGTTCATTCAAAGTACCCTCAGAAAAAATAATGAATCAACAGAAAAAGAAGAGTGCGTTTCAGATTTTTTCTCGTTTGTTGAGATTTTATTCCATGCGGAAATATATCCCGGAAAACCTTTGAAAGTTTCCTACCGTGTGGATTTTCCGGTGACATGGCTTGCTCACTGGTTGTTGCAGGGCTATCTCTGTTAACAATGAATTGATCACTTTCCTGTGTTGATAATCTTTAAAGTGCATCAGACATCTCTTACTTTTACTTTGCCGGTTATGCAAGTCATATTAATTCTAAAAGTAATTGATATTTTTAATTGCTGCTGGTAAGAATCTTGACATGTCACGTTGATCAGTCGATACGAAAATGGAAATTCAGAATATATTTGTGACTCTGAGACAGATTCGCCGCTTGTCGATACCAGCACTGTTCGAACTGTTGTGGAAGTTAGACAACAAAAAGTCTACAGGTCATTCATAGTTAGTAAATCGACCTGGTATGCTTGCAAGGAACCCAGCGTGAATGCTTGCATGAAAGCACAAACAATATCTCAGAACTTAACTAAATCAGTCGGTCCTTTACACTTGTGGTTGCTGTATATAATAAAACCTAGTTGACCAAATCCAAGCAAGTCTTAGAAAATTTTATTCGAAATATCGAGTTCTTGTGACCATATAAAACTTTAATCAACTAAAACTAAACCTTGCGATTTGTTTTTGTATAAAATGACAACAAAGGGTGAATCTTATAGTAAATAAATGTTCATGCTATTAATAGATTCTTTGCCTGGAAATATTTTACCATGAGCTACCGTATAGAAGTCACGAAGGAAACTCCTCCCCTTTCCCTCTACTAATTTTAATCACAATACTCTAACACTGTATATTGGAGAGGGGGTAGTTTTAGAAACATCGAAATTGGAAGTATTATAAATTTAACAGTATTGTTTTTTTAACATTGATTTCTTAAATTTTCGATGAAGGTTTATCTTTGAATTATAAAACAGACAGGAGTTTTATAATGTATAATTCTAACAGGAATATTGAAGAAAGTATTTTTCCTGTATTTAATAAAAGGCTATATCGTCTGGATGTAATTCTAGAATTACAAAAATATTGCAAGGTAAATATGTTATTTACTCAAATACTAGTGATAATGAAGGGAAACAAATAGGGGGAAACACCCGGGTCGGATATTCCCTGAAAACAAATTAATAAGCATTTTAAAAGATATACTTATAACACAAGAATTTCATTTTCTTCATTGTTGTTTAATTTCATAAAAACCTCCCGCTCATGTTTTACTTTTTTTGCTAACTTTTTTTAATTGTAATTAAAAGTTACAAACGTCAGGCAGGCAACAAATAAATAATTTTGGATATAAATTAAGTGATTTTGAATTTCCTAATATTAACAGTAAATATACCTCAGCGACACCTAGTGGAGAAATATTTAACTATATTGAGGTTCGATGTGACTTATCTACAAGAAAATAGTAAGTACTCACTTTTCAGGGTGTTAGTAAAAATAACATACGTACATTCACTTCGAATTTACACTGAGTTTTTACAACAATTTCATGACCTTCTTAGAGGAAACTCCTAAAATTGGTAGGAGACTAATCTGAATTTATATGATTGTAATTAGGACCGGCTGCTGTTACGAATTGCCATCATGTTTATTGCAATTAAAATGATTTTAGTACCATCTTGTTTTGAATTAAATCATTATTTATACCTTAATATAAAATTTGTTCTGGACAGAAGAATAATTTGGAAATAAATAACCAATATATTAAATAAAAACAACCTCTTACCACAAATTCAACAATTTTTATTTTAATCTAGGGGTTTTAACCAGAGGTTAAAATAAAAATTGTTGAAATTGTGGTAAGAGGTTGTTTTTATTTAATATAAACATTTACGCCACAGTTGCTTCAAGATTGTTATAAATAATCAAATTGACGTGGAAATCAAACTTAAAGAGAACCTAAAATTTAAAGAATATTACTTAATTAGTATTATCTGTAAAAAGATAATAAACAAGTTTCACGGACAGTATACATACAGTTTGGCTTTTGTCTATTAGTATTATACAACTTATATTGTATATTAGAAGGCTTTTTTCAGTATTTACTTAATGCTTAATTCTTAATTTTAGTTGAGAATATGATATTTAATATATTAGTTTTCATCCCATTTTAATTTTTTTTTTAGTTTTTTAAAATTTGATAAAAGGTATTTTCTGTTTAGATTTACTATTAGAGACTATATCCTTTAATATGGTAGTATGTACGCTAGTTTGGTGATTTGTTTGTAATTATTTTACAGCAAGAAAACCAATTCCTTTTATGAATACCTACTAATAATATGGCAACTAGTGTAATTAATGTATTATAAATATATAACACTTGTAATCTTTAATTTTAAATATCAGACATCCTGAAGAATATATCTCACCACTAAGGGTAGCTTATAATACAAAAGCAATAATAACATACTTAGCATGGCACGAACGATGACAAAGAACCTGCTAAAGTACTTCAAGGTACAGATCAATATCAACGTGTCTCTCGTTATAGGTCATGGCAAGTGTGTATATACCTGTTGTCCGACACATTCACTCTCAATGTTTTAAGTTCTTCATGAATTGCAACCAACTTTAATGCAAAAGACTTTAATGCTTTATATTTTAAAATTATAAGTTTAGGTAAATAATTCATACAAAGTGTAACCACAAATATTTATATTCTAGCCTTAAGTATATTTATGTTACAAAGTAACCATCCTCAAAGACATGACATTACATTCTTGTATTGTCATGCCTCTGAAGATTGCTACTTTGTAACTGAAATCTACATAAGGCTAGAATGTAAATATTTGTGGTTGGAGGTTAGTTGTATTATTTATTAATATTAAACCACAGTAAATTATTCCGGTTGTAATAGAAGATCTTCAATAATTTGAGATAGGCTACTTTCTTTATATCACGAGGTTCGATATTTTGTTATAAAGAAATCAATCTTGCTATGGTTAGGAAAAACAACAAAACATTTTTGGAGTTACAGCTTATTAGAAATGTTAGAAAAATGCAAGTCTATTCAAGAATTAGGTTTGCCTCACAGTAGTCGTTGAATCACCACAAAAACAAAATAGAATAAAATTCAGTTTGTTTTGAATTTTTCTCCTCCCAAGCATGCAAACATTTTGATATAATGTTTGTAATATAATAATATTAAATTTTACGTTTTAGATGCGAGCAGAATTAATTCAGCAATTTGTAACTATTTTACATAATTACTAAACATAATTTAGCACCGACATAGTTCACCTCTACCAGAAATATTAGCTCTCTGAAACATTATTAAATTGCAAATCCGCTCAAGAAGTAGGAATGAGTGACAGTAGCCGTCGAACCACCATAAAACGAACAAAGTAGAAACGCTTGAGTAGGGTTGTTAATTCTTGTCCTACCCATGCATGAAAATCTCCTGAAATGTGATATATGCAAGGTGTTAATATTAAATTTTACGTTTTAGATGCGAAGAGAATAAATACAGCAATTTTTGTTTATTTTACACAGTTATTAAAAATAACTTCATTCTGGCGTAGTTCACCCTCGTTCTACTAGGCTCGCTATATGCGTTAAATCAGTACATTATATATTGGTCATTTTCCGTCTCTTAAGTAAATTAACATTACACTACGTGCATAATTAATTATGCACTTTGTTTAGTCGGATGGCTTTTGAACTTCATCTATAATAACAGGCGTACAAATGAGGAAAATCCCAATGTCAGAAACTATTAAAACCTTTAAATAAAGGTTTTTAAAGATGTTACTTCAAGTCACTTTCTCTCGAAAACGTTTTAGTACGTATTAACCCATAGTGCGTAAGGAGTTTTTGAGTTTACTCTGGCTTTTCATTTGAAACAATTTTTAACTTATTAAAATGTGGCAATGTAAGTACGTTCGGGATAAGCAATGTGTTAAGATAGACACCACCACTAACTCCGTTAGGGAACCGGTCCTCTACTAACAACTAACAGAGATAAAAGTTTTTCTTAACACTACCCATACCGTACCTTATTATTTCTTCAACCAACCACTTACTGCCTGGTAAGGAGTAAATATAGTCTGTCTTAGAAGGATTTGTGTCAGTTACACACCGGAGGGTAAATATACGATATAACTACTGCCTGGTAAGGAGTAAATATAGGGTCTGTCTTAGAAGGATTTGTGCCAGTTACACACCGGAGGGTAAATATACGATATACCTACTGCCTGGTAAGGAGTAAATATAGGGTCTGTCTTAGAAGGATTTGTGCCAGTTACATACCGGGGGGGGGGGGGTAAATAAGGATTTCTGTCAGTTAAACACCGGGACTCTCAAAATAATATCAATTTAATCATAGTATTTGATGAATGTGTAATGTTTTCCACCGACCAAAGGATGACAACCCATCTATACAAAAACCCTAGTTGGACCTTTGATATGCTCACTGACTTATGTGTAAATTTTCATTTAGATCGTTAGATCCTTTTACATAATATGACCAGTAACATGAATTTTACCTTAATGCTAAAAAGATATTTTACTTCTTGAATTTTATAGTTCGTTACGTTCGGTGAATCTTATTAATCACTTAAACAACAGTTTATGACTATCCGAACTTTGAATTTAGTAAATTTGTTAAAACTTACTGAGACAGAACATTTTCGATCCCTATGTGCCTATCTTCATCAGCGTCTTCTGCTTGGAGATATTGGGTCAAGAAGTGACGGTTTTAAAGGTAGGTTTTCGATAGTATCGAAGAGTATGTGTGATTTGTATTGTGTTTGTTCGTTTAATATGTTTGTACTTTGTATTTTTGTGTGTCTGCAAATTTCATATTGTTCTAGTGTGTTGAGATGTGGTCCTTTTTTTGATGTGTAGGATTTCTAGTTTATGGTAAATGTCTGTGTATTTGATAAAGATATCTATAAAGATATTTTATGAAATTCTTTAATACCATAAAATGTATACAGGATTACATAGTATATAATTTTATTATATAATGAATTCATCCTTACAAGTACTGATTGCATTAATGTTTGTAAGAACACCGGAGTTCCACCTACCTACTGTACACTCACGTATCCATTGAGAATCTCGCGGAAACGTTTCAAGCATTACGATAAACGAAAGCGCGGCATGAATGTAAACAGCGCGGTTTTCCAGTTTGTCAACTTCAGAAAAGAGAAATCAATTGGTCCAAACAAGGCACTGGGTTTCCTGTGACCTCTATCCTACTATCCTCGGCGTCGGCGCAGCTTAGCGCAAACTCCTACTAGAGCCGAATATGGTTCACTCTTCCGGCTTTCCTCCATTGCCGTCCTACATTCCTTGCACATAAACTTATACTCCAAGAGACACCAAAACAATAGGTCGCAGCTTAGCATGGATCATCGCCCGCTGCTTAACATATACAGTTTTATGACAACAGGCTGTTGATCTGGCAATATACTTTGCAATGCATGACGACCTATTTACGATGCGTGCTTATTGTAGCACGGATTTGGAATACAAAAGTATCCAGCAGACGATGAGGGAAATATTTATTATTAATAAATTTCAGGATTATATCCTTAATACTAAATCTGTATTACTTCTTCCTTTTTAATACTTCGCCTTATTTCGTAACGGAAAAACTATAAATGTATTCAAACGCGTTTAATTTTTAAAGATAATATTTTCATTATTTTATTTGTTTAAAGTAGAACTAGATGATTAAAACTTACGTAATATAGAAGGGTAGTGTTACAGATAATATATAGGCTTATAGGGTAAAAAAGATTTGTGGTGTTTACATAGGGAACTCTGGTAAGGATTTCACGATATCATAGAAGTTTGAAAACGCATAATTTTGTTTGCTTGTAAACACGTAATACACAACAGCCAACATTTGAAAAGTTTTTTTATAACTACAAAGGTTAGTTGAGGAGAAGTTATATTTTATCTTGAGATCAACCCTTGGCAATGGTATTTTTCAAAAGTTATACAAAGTAGAAGGAAATTGGTTGGTGGTAATAAAAAAGTCACTGATATTAGTTCGCGCAGAAATTGTAGAGAAGTATGTTAGGAAATGTATAAGAAACAGAGGTTTCTTCTTCGTAAAACAGTTTAGTGGGCTTTTTTTACCCAGCCTTTTTTCTTCTTTTCGTTTAGACTGATGGCGGTGGAGAGATTTTGTTTAGCGTTTCAAGGATAGGAATAAAAGTGTGAAAGAAGTTAAAAATATGAAGGAAGATTTTAAATTTAAAATAAGTGTATAGTGATAGAAATATAACATAACCGCTATCAATATTAAGCTATTTATTAGTATTGTCAATAATACAGTATCTCATACTTCTCTCATAAAAAAATATGAGTTATTATTGCTCCATACAGTTACTTTACCTATCTTAAGTGTAATTATTGTGAAGGTCTGACAGGTGATGATGTAAATTTTGGGATAATAAATTAAGAACTTCATTGCAAGTAAATACGATTCTAAAAATCCTAAAAATGGACGTTTCTTCACGAATAATTGTGACAATTTTCTCTAACCTGACTGAAATCATAATATTCCGCTTCGAGGTCAGTGCATTGTAATAAAAAACAAACTAAGCGCCTATACCGAGAATTTCTTGGGAGCAGGTTGAACTTCAATTACCAGGCATAACGTTTATATACTTGATCTTTGAACTTTTATTGCATCTCGTTTATGAAAACATTAAATATTTTTTTTTTTAATGTTATCACGTGTAAGGTAATGAGGAAGTATTTAGATATATAATATTAACTGTGTTATGGAATCCCAGTCGCCGAGTACAAGCCATTATCTAATGTTTAGGTTATATGTGTTTAGTGATTGTGTTGGCGTTAAATTCAACCTTTATGTCTTTTATTGAGTCTTATAAGGAGAAATTGAAGAATTTAACGCAAGGTTAAGAACTTAACGTTACAACGCCGGGTGATCTTGATCAGCAAACTGTAAGTGCATGATGTTAAAGGTAAAACAAGAGCTTTGTAACGACTTTCAGTCATTTATCACAGGGTCGCAGTAGATATAAAATACAGACTACTGGCTTTTTAAAGCACTGGTCCACAACCAGTAATACTTTAAGGACTCAGTCCAATATTTAATCATGTACAGACTGCTCCAACTCCAGTTACAATCATTATACGTCCCTTGGAAATTGGATCAATGGGGAATGTTACCAAAAAGATGAGAAACAGGTAAAACACATTATTAAAACTACAATGAGTTATTTTAATAAATCTCTTTATTGATGTATTTCTATAAAATTTCATTTAATACTGTCATTAATAACGCTGTCTCGTTGATAGTATAGTCATATTTCTTACTTTTAACGTTTTAAGAAGAATCGAAATTGATCTAAACTTTAGAAAAAGAGAAATATAACAAAGATGGTATTGACGTAGAACTACGTTACTGAACACATGTAGAACCAAAATATTATAACAGAATATTACAACAGATTCTTTAAAAATATTTAAGGTGTAACTCTCAACTTTCAAGCGTTCATATAATGAAGGGTTTTTAATGTAATATATTTAATTATTAGGTATTTTTGTTGTTGTTTATTGAATATTTCTTATGGCAAGGGTGACTGTATGTTTTTTTAAGGAGAAACATGTTTTAACAGAGACGCTCTAACACAGACACTATGTTTATACAGTTTTCAAAGTAAATCAGGTAATAACAAAAAGATTTCACATTACAGTTGATTTTATATTGTAGAACAACTGTTTACTTATGGTTCACTATTGAGTTAAAATATTATTAACTAATTACTTAATAAATAAACTTGTATTTCGATAAATCTTACTATAATTCATTAAATATAACTCATTGCTATTTAAATTTTTTTAATAAAAACTTACTTAGCTGCGTTTGACACTTTTTAACAACCGATTTGAATTGAATTCGTTAAATACAATTTTTAATTAGTAAACGTTTTAACATTGAATAAAGGTTTTTTATTATCTACATTATTTTATTATTACCTACATTAAGTAGAATCTAAATCAAAATAAGCCACTGGTGGTGATAGCCTAGGGCGGTATCAAACAAAAGAAATATTAACGTCTGCCATTCAGATGTACAACTGCTTTATTGGATATATATTTTACAATTTTTGTAGTACTTATTGATAAACTTCGATCCAGATTCGTTTAAAATATAAGTTTGCATCTAACTCAAACCAGTCACTTATGTAGATCGTCATCCAAGGACGACAACACAGTTATACATACACTTTGCTACGACCTTGTTACTGATTACTTTAACATAATTATATCAAGAGATTTCCAAGAGTGTTAAACGTTTCCTGAGCTCTCCGATGCCTTTAAGAATTCTTATCTGTAAACAGTTAAATCATTAAAACAGGTAATTTGGAATAAAATATTTTCAAACATTGAATATACCTAGTTCACTCACATTGAACAATCTCTCTTTCACAACTGTGAACTTGTTAAAGATAAAAATTGAAAAAAAAACGCTTCTAATACATTACAGAACATTTATTTATCTTTCAGGATCACAATGAATGAAAACTAGATGATTAAAATAGCATATGAAATAACTTTCCAATAACTTTGATCTTATTACATTTTGATAGTGATAAAGAATTACCATATTTGCTGAAATTAACGCGACTGAGTTAATATGTTAATAATAAGTTTAATTTAAATTTTACGAAATTTGTTACTTTCAATTAATTACTACAACAAATACAAGTCACGAGAAATACCAAAAGACTTGGCTATGTTGTACTATGAACCAACTAATTGAGAATGGTAAGGGAGCCAATATTTACGTTTTTGTTCTGCCTAGCTGCTTTACGTATTCGTCCTCTACAACCACTGTTCCTATAGAAGGGCTGGACAACTGCCTCATGTTCCACTAGTCGCCGAAATCTCCTCGTACTCATGTGAAGTCCCTTGTTATATCTCGTGAGTTATATTTAGTTCCATCTAAATTGAGTATAACATAGTAACTTTAGGCAATGAATAGAAGGGGATTAAGCGCCATTGTTTTCGTTAAAGCTGACTGATCAATATTCATAAATATGACGAAGCAACATGCCCGTAGTAATACTATTTACCCTACATAAATTCAGTTGTTTTTGATTCCAACCTAAAATGTTCACACTTCTAAATAATTTAAGCTTTTACGTTAGATAACGCACGCAATTTTTCTATTTTCTATGACTTACATTTTTATAGAAGTAAAATGTTTAGACAAAGCCTTTTAGAGCTATTTGAAAATTTTTATTTGATTACAAACAATTATAGAGAAAATAAAACTTGAAATAAAGTTAGTTTTAAAGCAATGTTGTAATTTCAATTTGGAATCCTCTTCAGAAATTAGGACTTTATTTAATATTTTACTTTTCAAACGACAGGCAAATTCACATTGTAATTTAAAACATTTAAATTTTTACGTTTTGATATAATGTCATTGATTTTCAAATTACATTTGAATGTTTTAAATATTTGAATGTATGTATTGTTATGTATTGTAACAATTAAAAAACAATTGAATAAATTAAACCTGAGCTTTGTCAATGATTTTGAAGATCAATGTATTAAAAACTTACTAAACGTTGCTTGGAATTTTAATTTAATTTTCTGTAATTGGTCGTAATCAAGCAAAATTAAATAATACACGTAAAATTGTAAGATTTAAACAACTAACAACGGACTAATCTAATCTAGACAAAATCAAAACACAAAGAAGACACGGTGAGAATAAAACACGTTAAACAAGGCAACGGCGTTCTCGCATAAAACAAACCTCAAGTCATCTTTGTCTGGCCAATCTAAAACATTTCCAAAAGTGGCTTCCAATGTCTTAACCATTCATTAAGTTAATAATAAACAATAAAACTGCTCACGCACTTTACGGCGCGCCTACAGAGGTCAAACGGAGGTCAACTCTCTTCCTGCGCGTTGTTCAAAAACCGGACGCAAAAAGTAAACTTTGTTAAAAGAGCGCGTTTGTTTAGCAGTTCGGTAGTGAAGTGTTTCTCTATTGATAAAACCATGCGGGAAACTACCCCGTGTGGTGATCGCCATTTGAGACGTGTGTGGCCCCGCTGTTTTACACCGCCGGTAGATAAACAACGGATTTTACGACCGTGTTTTCGGTACCTAATTCATAACAGCGGAAAACTATAACTCATTTTTGTCTCTATTAATAGGCCGTGTGTTTTAAAGTATGATAAACAAACTAAAGCAAGTTCGAGCCCTGGTGGAGGTATAACGTTTTAAAAACCAATTCCTAGATTCGGAACACAAAGTCGTGGTGTGGCATGTACCTACTCTCTATAATGGCGGTAAGGAGGTATCTAACAGATACTTTGGCAGCAGGAAGAAAAACTAGAAGAGATAGGAGAAATAAATACAGGACTATGATAAAGACTTAATAAAATAGATCTGAAATACAAGGAAAGGTTATAATATGATGAGTACATGTAGAAGTACCTGCAGGCGACCTACTCTCAATGTAAGTATTTAGCTACTCTCAAGGCGTAGGAAGAAGGACTACGAAGAACAGTTGAAATAAAGGCAGGGCTGAAAAGGACATAATGACGTGGAATAGAAAGTATTTATATTGGATGGTAGAAAATATTGAATCAGATTAAAAGGCAAAAACAGTAGTTGCTAGCGAAATGTTTAGTTGAAAAAGATGCATTGAAAGCAAAGAAAGGCTGAACATTAGTTGGAGAAGGAGACGTCGTTGGAACTAGTTAAGACAATATACACGACAGTATTTACATTGGAAAAGGATAAGGGAAAAGATGAAAAAACAAATGAAAATGTCAGCTCAACGCTATCACTGGTCTTATTGAAACATGACTCGAAGATTTAGGGTTGGATAAAGCATGTAATTGCATGCCATTTAAATCTTTCTCTACGCTTCCAATTTAGTTGGTGATGGAAAACCCAATGAAACTGAACACAAAGAGCTAAAGAAACTGTCCAATGAATGTTACAAATCATGAAGGTTCAAAAGAAAGATGGAATATTTAACATTAACATATGCAAAAGGGAAGTGTTATAAATAACACATAGGATTGACATAGGGGCAAAAATCCCCTGAAATAGACAAATATAAGAATTGTGATACCACGAGTGCAGGATCATGTACAAGTGCTATTTCTCTATCGATTTGGTGGAGGTGTTTCTACCAGTAACCTTAGGCGGTAGAAAAATAATAAAGAAGAAGTCGAATTATAAATAATAAAAGTCGAATTAAGGAATAAGGAAAGCGCTATCTCATCTCGTTTAACAGAAGCATGGCTAGTATTAGTATTTTTGTGTGTAGTTTTAACTGGGTTAAGCATTATTAATATTATTATTTTCGTCTACGAATGATAACAATTATAAACGGATTGAAGTAGTGAGAAAATGTCTCTGGTAGAGGATATAGGAAGGAATCATATTTGCCGAATTGATTACCGAAATTAGACCTATTTTCTATCAGGTTCAATAAAAGTTGTATACTCGTTGTTTCTTCGTAAGAATAGGGAGAACGATGGATATATCAAGTTAGTTAGAACTAAATAAAGCACCTTCTGCTTCTCAGAAGTAGGGGAATAGTTTGCCATCGTATGGGCAGGGTAGATTACATTAAGACAGGGTAGAACTGCGCAACTGGTCAAGACATTATTAGGAGGATTATTTCTGCGCAAGGTAGATCGTGCCGTCAATTATGCACTGTTGATCGCACCTTTTAGCGTAGGCCTAGCCGTCGTTTAATCAACTCTGAGGAAGGTCTGAGAAGGTAAATGGTAAGGTCTGAAAGAATTTTTATTTCATACAATCATAGCAAGTTTACTATTAGTCGACAGTTTAACCTATTAAATTATGACGAGAAGGAATTTGGTCATAAATTGTAGCCTTAATGTTATAGTTTCTCATAGAATTACTTTGGAAATTGCTGGCAAATATAACAGTTTGTTATTACTTTAAAAAACCTATTAACCAGTTTACCCTTGCTAAAATTTGTAATATAATATTAAAGCTGTATTTAAATTTTCATTGAGTGCCTTTCTTTTCTAGTATTTTTTATGTTCATTGGAAGTTATAACATTTACTTCACATTTTTATTTTTACTTCACATTTTTACTTTACATTTTTACCATACGATATGATTTGTAGGCTGCGCAGTTCGACACTAATCTCGACTTAACCATCTGCACAATTCGACCTTAGTTGTGGTAGCTCTTGAATTATGAGTTCGACCGCAACGATGACAACCGGGGTAAAGAGAGGTATCTACCCAATACTCGTTGTATTGTTTCCAATGTTGAAATTGAGATAAAACAAAACAACATTTAAAAATTTAATCTTTGCTGTGAAAGGCATAGAAGTATAATATCAATGAATTATGATTATTTTTCATATATATTTATGTACGATTATGTAGAAGTAAAATTATCATAGGTCACTATAATGTTGTAAATTGTGTAATGCCAGCCAAACCGGATACATAATCTTCTAAGAAGTAAATAAGCGAAAATAATAAAGTAATAAAAGCTGGTAAACAATGTGTTAGCGACGTGGTTACAATTAGACGTAGACATTTTCAAGGCACGAACACCTCTAATGACGGCATTAATGTCAAAAGATCAGATTCGCTTGAAGGATAACTAGTCGGTTTTCCAGGAAAACTGTCAAGCGTCATTCTGTCAACTTCTTAGATTACGTGTAACATGGGAACACGGCTGAGTGATGTCATGTCTCCAGGTACACGCAGGTGGAGCCCATTGCTCTTGTTGAAAGCTACAACGTTCGTGGAGGAATGGCGGAATGGCAGATTTGATCTTGCAGTGGGAACTGTAATTATACTGTGTGTTCAGCTACGCTGGAGAATGTGATCCTAGGCTAAAGTTGAGCATTGGAAAGGTGTTAGCAAGGCTAGGGATTTCTATAGTGGAGTAGACGTGCAGTAGCACCCACGTTTAGATAATTATATATTCAATTGGCACATGCACTGTGCAAAAGTTAAATTGTACAACAATAAAAACATAAAAGCATAAAAGTCGGAAGAAAATAAAATACAATCTGTAATAACTAAAAATGTAGTTGTAAATTACAAAAATAAAAGTTTAATATACAGCATATTAAATTTAAATTATTATTAAGTAAAATAAATAACTTCTGAAAACACATAATAGGCTTTATAGTTTGATGAAACTAGGAAGTAGTTCAATATGAATTATCATATTAATTTTGTTTGAAGAAGAAAATTACTTTTATGAAATACAAAAAAATGTCATATGACATATTTATCATTTCATCTATTACCCATATTCATTTCCTGTCTTCACCATCACGTCTGTTTATCCCTTTAGGGATTAATAAATGGGGTTTTTTAAATAATAATCAGGATTAGATAAGTGCTTCCCCTTCTCAGTTCAAAATAAGTTAGGGAAATTGTGTAATGGGTACCTTAAATTAATCTATTATCAATTTGTATTTACGAAGAGGTTACTTCTCGTGATATTCACTTGTAGAAAGAAGGATATGGGAGAGCAATAAAAATAGAGGCCGAAATGAAGACTAGATTACTAATTTTCTCGATGCTGGATGGAATGAGAGAGCATTACGATATAGCTTTAAGAGAATAGGAACTTTTAGAAGTAGACCCACTCTCCATCGGGGCCATAGCAAAATGTCTAACAATAACCCTACCTCTTTATGAAAGCGAAAAAACCTAACCATATTTTGCTTGTCAGTATTATTATAATTTTTAAAATCCACTATATTCTTTTCTTTTTTTACTAATCTTCATAAATTGATTTTATCTTTCTTTTAATATTTTGAAATATTGAGT
The DNA here is from genome assembly GCA_036971475.1 of Prosapia bicincta. NCBI lineage: Eukaryota > Metazoa > Arthropoda > Insecta > Hemiptera > Cercopidae > Prosapia > Prosapia bicincta. The sequence goes on from JBAIZL010000376.1 coordinate 11,207,586, forward strand.
AATTCCAAAATCCCTATTTTTCATCATTCACTTCGTTTTCCTGTCCAAGTGTGGTGAGATATTGACTCTTGTTATAGTGTTTCCATGTCAGTGACTCATGGGTTCTGTCCTGAGGGTCCCTTGCGATTCACGTCTTCACAGTCATGCAATCAAGTCAATCGCGATAACATTAAACGGCAAAAACTGCAAATTCCTTACAAAAGGAATCCCTTGTAAACCTATATTTCATACATTTCTGGTATGAAGAACTCTTTATCATAATAATAATAGTTATTATTAATAAAAAAATATAATATTTGATTGATAAAAATGTAACACAATAATATTTTCAATAAGCATCCGATCTCCTGAAATATAAAAATGTAAAATGAATACATAATCAAGACCAGCTCAAACACTGAGAAAGCATAAGTGCTGACAATTTACAGAATTGTACAGCGCAGTTGCTGTAACATAAGCTAGGAATAATAACATTTGTGTACGCTATTAAAAATACTGCTATTTTTTTTTAAATATACTGCTTTATTTATTTAATTGTTGACAGTTAGTAACAATTAACTTGAACAATATTTTAACAAATGTTTTCTATAGAAACATTTATTTTCTTTGTTGGCCTCAATTGAACTTCAGTTGTGTATACTACTCTGCGGATTAGACATGGATCAATTTCGATTACCACCACCTTATAACCGGTCTACAACATATTGTCGGCCCAATCTCAACCATTGCTAAATCTCTATAACCAACGTTCATCCATAATATATTGGATACGGCTCTGTCTTACTGTGGCACTCCCTCATAGCGTCATACACTTTGTGTCACTAGAAGATTGGAGTCAAATTTAAAATATTTATTTTAATACAATATGAGAACTGTAAGAATGTGGTAAAAATTAGCCCAAAACTATGCAATTGTTTCATAAGCATAATTTTCCGTTTATCATTATAAAAATTAGTAGCACTACTGACAAAAAATGTTGACACAACTTTATGTAGATATTTTTGAAATGAAAAAATCTCCTAGTGATATCTAAAGGGTTGTATGCGGTTTTAAATTAGAAACAATATCGATAAACAGTAAGTTGTCTCAAAATTATATTTATAATGCGATTAGCCATGTCTCATCCTAAATATAGAAGATGAGAGCAACCTAACAATACAAGATGAGAGAAACCTAACAATAGCAGATAAGACTCAACTAACAATAACCGATGAGAGCAACCTAGCAATAGGTGATGAGAGCATTAGGTGATGAAAGCAACCTAGCAATGGCTGATGAAAGCAACTTAGCAATAGGTGATGAGAGCAAACTAGCAATAGGTAATGAGAGCATTAGGTGATGAAAGCAACCTAGCAATAGCTGATAAGAGCAACCTAGCAATAGGTGATAAGAGCAACTTAGCAATAGGTGATGAGAGCAACCTAGCAATAGGTGATGAGAGCATTAGGTGATGAAAGCAACCTAGCAAAAGCTGATGAGAGCAACCTAGCAATAGGTGATGGAGCAACCTAGCAATAGGTGATGAGAGCAACCTAGCAATAGGTGATGAGAGCAACCTAGCAATAGGTAATGAGAGCAACCTAGCAATAAGTGATGAGAGCAACCTAGCAATAGGTGATGAGAGCATTATGTGGTGAAAGCAAACTAGCAATAGCTGATGAGAGCAACCTAGCAATAGGTGATGGAGCAACCTAGCAATAGGTGATGAGAGCAACCTAGCAATAGGTGATGAGAGCAACCTAGCAATAGGTAATGAGAGCATTAGGTGATGAAAGCAGCCTAGCAATAGCTGATGAATGCAACCTAGCAATAGGTGATGGAGCAACCAAGCAATAGATAATGAAAGCATTAGGTGATGAAAACAACCTAGCAATAGGTGATGAGAGCAACCTAGCAATAGGTGATGAGAACAACCTAGCAATAGGTGATGAAAGCAACCTAGCAATAGCTGATGAGAGCAACCTAGCAATAGGTGATGAGAGCAACCTAGCAATAGGTAATGAGAGCATTAGGTGATGAAAGCAACCTAGCAATAGCTGATAAGAGCAACCTATCAATAGGTGATGAGAGCAACCTAGCAATAGGTGATGAGAACAACCTAGCAATAGGTGATGAGAGCAACCTAGCAATAGGTGATGAGAGCAACCTAGCAATAAGTGATGAGAGCAACCTAGCAATAGGTGATGAGAGCATTAGGTGATGAAAACAACCTAGCAATAGGTGATGAGAGCAACCTAGCAATGGGTGATGAGAACAACCTAGCAATAGGTGATGAGAGCAACCTAGCAATAGGTAATGAGAGCATTAGGTGATGAAAGCAACCTAGCAATAGGTGATGAGAGCAACCTAGCAATAGGCGATGGAGCAACCAAGCAATAGATAATGAAAGCATTAGGTTATGAAAACAACCTAGCAATAGGTGATGAGAGCAACCTAGCAATAGGTGATGAGAACAACCTAGCAATAGGTGATGAGAGCAACCTAGCAATAGGTGATGAGAGCAACCTAGCAATAAGTGATGAGAGCAACCTAGCAATAGGTGATGAGAGCATTAGGTGATGAAAACAACCTAGCAATAGGTGATGAGAGCAACCTAGCAATGGGTGATGAGAACAACCTAGCAATAGGTGATGAGAGCAACCTAGCAATAGGTAATGAGTGCATTAGGTGATGAAAGCAACCTAGCAATAGGTGATGAGAGCAACCTAGCAATAGGTGATGGAGCAACCAAGCAATAGATAATGAAAGCATTAGGTTATGAAAACAACCTAGCAATAGGTGATGAGAGCAACCTAGCAATAGGTGATGAGAACAACCTAGCAATAGGTGATGAAAGCAACCTAGCAATAGCTGATGAGAACAACCTAGCAATAGGTGATGAGAGCAACCTAGCAATAGGTAATGAGTGCATTAGGTGATGAAAGCAACCTAGCAATAGCTGATAAGAGCAACCTATCAATAGGTGATGAGAGCAACCTAGCAATAGGTGATGAGAACAACCTAGCAATAAGTGATGAGAGCAACCTAGCAATAGGTGATGAGAGCAACCTAGCAATAGGTGACGAGAGCAACCTAGCAATAGGTAATGAGAGCATTAGGTGATGAAAACAACCTAGCAGTAGGTGATGAGAGCAACCTAGCAATGGGTGATGAGAACAACCTAGCAATAGGTGATGAGAGCAACCTAGCAATAAGAGATACGACCAAAATAACAATAGGAGCATGACAACCTAATATTAGAAATCAACCAAACTAACAAGAGATGGACGGTTAGTGTAGTAAATACCTTTTGTACCCGAAGTAATGTAAATTTATTCCGATAAGTTCGCCATGACAGAAGTAATTTTTCCCACAAAAAAACAAGGAATCCCTAAAAAAAGAAAAAAATGACATAGACTAACGCTAAACACTTGTCACACAATTCGTTGCCTGTAGATAACACCTCTTTTTAAACTCAGGTGGTTTATTTATTGTCCTTAACTAATCCTTGAGCCCATCCTAGAGTTTTCTCCTTATAATATCTGTAGCAAAGCAGAGCTTTGTGTGTAAAGACTCGCCATAAATAGAAAAGTAATACATTAGATATTTACCAGAACAGCTCTAGCGGAATACAAGGTTGTCTTAAATTTGAGACATTTTTCACAACGTATTGAAATTCAAGAAACAATCCCAACATATTTATATTTATATGTATATATATATATATATATATATATATATATATGTGTGTGTGTGTGTGTGTGTGTGTGTGTGTGTGTGTGTGTGTGTGTGTGTGTGTGTGTGTGTGTGTGTGTGTGTGTGTGTGTGTGTGTGTGTGTGTGTGTGTGTGTGTGTGTGAGTGTGTGTGTGTGTGTGTGTGTGTGTGTGTGTGTGTGTGTGTGTGTGTGTGTGTGTGTGTGTGTGTGAGTGTGTGTGTGTGTATGTGTGTGTGTGTGTGTGTGTGTGTGTGTGTGTGTGTGTGTGTGTGTGTGTGTGGAATCAGGTTTTTTTCCACTCTTATAGAAACAGACATGGGTCTGTAACTATAAAATAATAAACTAACCGGAGAACACTGTGTAACGTAACCAAATAATATCATTAAACGAGCTAATAATATTATAATGAAAAAAATAGAGATTTACACAAGTGTTAGTTGTACCGTGGGACTGCCGAAAGAAAGGTATTTCTAATAATTTTATTTATAAAATAAAATCATGTAAGTTATAAGTTTTAATAATTTTCTTATTATAATATCCTGTGCATAAGTTATTAAAGCTGTGCAATGCGAACGAAATATAAACCTATAATATTTACTATTATAAACAGTATTAATTATTACGATAATTATTATTTTACTATTACATATTTTATTATAATTTAATATTTTGGAGCGTAAAATTTATATATATTTAAGTTTTATTACATAGTGCCTGATTTTCTTAATAATTATAGTTTAAGTCACTAACAAGTCAGTTTATTAGATAACTGTATTTACCTAAATAATATAATTTTTACAGACATACATTTTCATACTGGTAATACGTAATACTACATACGCACTACATGATTAGAGCAATAAAAACAACTTTCTTGCCTATTAACTTATGCCGTTTTGCATAATATAATCAAATTATTCTGAAAATATATAAATGCATTTAAAATAAATTAATCATAACCTCTAAATATCCCCTAAGTGAACGTGAACATCAGTATTATTCGCCATGTATTGTATTCGATAAATCCTGGATACGATTCGTTAATCTCCGAATCGTTTCGCACTTGAGAGCTTACGTTATACCGATTCACTCCCATGTTCTTTTATAGTGCGCGATGAGAAGATATACTGCAAAATGATTCGTAAATCAATCATTTTCAGGGAGATGAAAAATGAGAGTAGCCTAACGAAATGAGTGAAAATAATAAATACAAGTATAAGGTTAAGTCAGAATTTGGACTTCGGAATTCACTTTCGTTTTTTCTAAGTCGCTTTGTATAAAACGTGTTCCTACATTTTTATATAATAGTTAATCCTTAATTGCAGTTAAACGGTCAGTCAAGTGAGAGTGAAGCCAGGCTTCGACAGCGGAAAAGTCACCTTCATCTACTCCAGTGCTTATATCTCCTGATAATCGCAGACAACGATGTAGTACTGTTGATAAGTTCACTTTTGATCATTATCGACCGATAATGCAAATCTGCAAAGCAAGTTTTACGGGTTACAAATTGTCAACTGTGTTATAATTGGGCCCTTTTCTTGCAACATCCGGAGGAATTAGTCATTGCCCAATAAAATCCTTGGAATTAGTGAGGCCTAATTAGTTCTGACTGGCAAAACCTATAATCAAATTATTTGTTGACAAGGCAGTGTATTTGTTAACTTTCACTGGATTCGAATTAGGCACGTTGTTGATTTTTATCTTGTACAGTACAATAGAAATAAATAAAAGTAGACTACTTATTTTTCTACACTTTGTTTAATAGTTACGCTATCGATATTTTAAAGTATCTTCTTTAAAGTTGTTGATTAAATTTTTGTTGAAAATAAATCATTATTAATGGTGTTTATAGAAGTTTAAACTTTCGTTTTTGTAATATTGTATATCATTCAGGTTTGTGATACTGAAAGGAAATAATACTTTTTATATTACATTTATTATTTTAATAATACACAAAAATCTCTTAACCATAAATTTTCTTTATTTTACCCTTATGTACATTTCAGTTACCAAGTTACCATCCTCAGAGGGATAACATACAAAGACTCATATAAAGATCTCTCTGAGGATGGTTACTTGGTAACTGAAATGTACATAAGGGTAAAAAAAGAAAGTTTGTGGTTAAGATTTTTTTGTGTATTTATTATTAAATTCAACCACAGTATAATCCTATTAAATAGTAATTTATGATTTTGTTTCACAAGCTTTGGTAGCACTACAAAAATTATAACAATGTTCAATACAGAGTAAAATTTCAGGAATGAATTTACTAAAAAGCTCAGACACAAAAGTAACCCAGCCACCTACGATTATCTGACCATGAACTGCAACAATTCTCAGTATGGATTAGAAAGACGTCTTTTATAAATAAGACACCAGCATAGCTCATAATGACTGTATGGTCTATTACTACAGCTAAATATTCAGTTTCCTTAGTTATTAAACAGCTGACGTTGTAACGGTTGAGGTTACTTGTGAAATGAAAATATAAAGTTTTAAAATACAATGTTATACAGTTTATTAATCAGTGACAAATTACAAAAGAACAAATGACACCAATGTGTCGAGTAATTTACTTTTAATTACTGCTAATTATTCCATACTTTTTAATTACTTATTAACCTTTAAAATTATATTTATATCGACAAGATAGTAACTTAAGTTTTTCCAAATTAATTTTGAATTTTTATTCAAAGGACAATTTCTACCGTTCATGTGTTAACCGTTTATCAATTTAAAATTCTTCAACTTAGTTAACATTAAAATACATTTTCTTTATTATCATCTAAAACGTACCTGTTTATGCACATCTCTTATAAAACACTTTAAAACATATTAAACATTGCCCATGGCTTTTGGAATCACTAAACACTTAACACATCGCTCTTGCAAATCAGCGCACTTAAACAAAAATGATATTAACTTTTACTCATTTGAAATACATAAATAATCGCTTCTGACTTCTTCTTTAGCTCGTTAATAAAATTTGGTACCGGCCTTGACATCTTAAAATTTGGAATACTGGAAGCTTACAAATTTCTAAATTATGTCCGAAAATGCCATTACGTCTGTTCTGTTCAAGAACCTCTGGATGAGTGGGCCTTCTGAAGGGGCACGCCAACGGAAATCCCACCCTTGGTTATTATTTTGAATATTCTGATTGGTCCTTCAGATCAGGCGATATCGGACCATGCTTACGTCAAATCGGGTGATGTCAGTTTTTTAAGTTAAGCTACCAACTCGTACGATATTTTACATTTTTACCCGCTAGGGGTGCTACTATCTATACTAGCTTCACAATGAGCACGAATAAAACAAAAATTTTCTTTTATATTGGGAAGATATAATTATTAAATAAAAATTAAATATATAAATGAATTTATATGGAACACCTTATTTTCAAGAGTGTTACAACGTACTGCGTATATCCAATACAAATGTTCCACCAATGTACTTGTGTCGAGTGGGGAAAGCACTTTAGCAATGGTCTACCGTTAAGCTCTCCATTTTACCTGCCCCCAGGGCAACTATTCCTGCGGAAATGATTACGTCAATCCTTCATTGAATACTGCAAGGCCCACACAAGCGGCTGCTTTAAAGCTATTAAAATGAATCGTAGGTTAATATTTCCTTCGTCTTTTCATACAGCTTAGGTTAGGTTTAACGACATAATCAGTTCAAACCGTAAGTTTATACACATCTGTTTACAAGTAAAGATTTATATGAAAGATAAAACAGCATTTTATAAAAGCAATTTTTGTTGATACAACATCAAGCTTTGTCGAGAATAGACGTAAGTGGGAACGAAAGAGAGTTTGTTTCACAAGGTAAACTTATTAGCATTCAACAAATTTCCATACGTTTGAAACAAGTTGATTAAATTTGAGCCAAATGTGTAATTAATGTAAATTAGCAGAAAATGCAAATACCTGTTTGGATGGCTGTAAGCAAAAATATCAGATAAAAGTTTTGGAGACGCTAAAAGCTGGCTGTTAAGTAAGGAAATAATAGAGAACAGGAAAATAAAAATAATTAAGAACAAAAGAAAGAGTGAAGAGAGAGACGAGTCTCCTTTAAAGCAAACTCACAAAGAAAAACAAACTATCGAAAGGCGCAGGGAATACAATGGAAATATAATTTTATAAGTTAAGGCAATATTTTTTGCATTTGTTCAGGTAAAGAAAATTATAATACCGGAAGCACGACGGCGATAAACTGGGTCCCATACAAAAATACAACAGCCAGTATAAGGAGCGAATTATATTTCATTGCTGAATTTTACATCCTAAGCTGAAGTTTTTAATAACCATCGGATAAAAATGAATTTTTGTGACTATATTACTATCAGAATGAATGTGAAAATGTTAGAAACAAATGTGAAACAAGAAAAACAAACGAATAATTGAGGAGTAGATTGAACTTTTAAATTGAATGAAATTTGGTAAATTTCATGGGGAAAGCAATGAAATGACCTGAAATAATGGAAACTTTTAGTACAATGTTAGACGAGCATATAAGTAATAAACAAATGGTAAATTTAGGCTAACAGAGAATAGAGTAATCTTACACATAACAGGATATGTGGTTAGAAATGAAAAAAGCTTGTAGAACAGAAAACTTGTAGCTTGATAAACACAGCCGGAGTCTTAGTCATGGTAGACGAAATGTTACACAAAGGCAAGTAACGGATATGTTAAATGAAGATTGTGTCGTCAGAGAAGTAAATGAGAAGAGATCGAGGAGAAAAATATCAAAACAAGGTGCGATAAGTCCTTCTAGAAACGTTGTTGGACAATTTTATGATTTTATTTTTGGTCAATTATTTTGTCTGAGAGCATGTGAGCGACAAATTTGAAAAATAAATATTCTCGTACATTTAGACCTACACAGAATCTATAAGCCAACTAGAGTAGATTGTAATCTCGACTCAAGCGGTAAGTGGACATAAACAATTTCATTCGAAAAAGAAAGTAGGCGGTTTGGAGCATTCATCATACTGAAAATCGATTTCTAACCGTTCTGAACGCATTGCCTGTGGTTTCTTTTAGGCAATATTTGGCTGTTAATACGCGTGTTATGTAACGATGTGGTAGAAAACATTGGTCCACATGCTTCTGGGCTGTTGTTCCAGCGGAGACTTTAACGCACGGTTTGTACTACTTTCAACCCTTATTTCGTATATGTAATATATTGCTTGAATGGGTTTGACTGTTGTATTGTTAGTAACAATATATACATAAATGAAACTATAAACTCCTCCCTTATAAGGGAGTTTGTGATAATGAGTTTCTAATTTTAAATGAAATTCACTGATAACACACAGACATACCACACGAGTTAGTTAAGAGAGTAACTTTTAAAAAAGGGAAAACATATCAGTCTAAAATACAAGCGGTTCAGGATTCACTAGACCGAGTATTTTACATCTAAAGTCCATTTCGTAACCTATGGGTAGCAAATAGTTTACTTTAGTGCTCTACTTAGGTTAGCAATACATTATCAGTGTTTTAAACGGCCTTATCTGATTATGAATTAGAGTAGCTTTAGGACTACATTTGTTCGTTCAGTTGTCAACATTAACCTGAGACAGTGTTAACATTCCAGCTTATTGATATTCATAGTCCTTTTTAAAGTGTATTAAAGCAGGTTTATGCTTTGCTTTTTCAGAAGAATGGGTGACGAAGAAGAAGGTGGAATTGACGACAAAGCGCCAGATAGAGACAAGAGTAAAGAGGCAAGTTGTGCTAGAAGACGGGAAGGTTGTAGAAGACTCGGGTCCTATAGTGACCACCAATACCACAGAGGATACCGAGAAACAAGAGTCTAGCCAAACTGAGGTAAATATGTCTTAAGATTAGTAAAAACAAACTGTTTTATACACGACAGAACTCTAATAATTATAAACATTAAAAAAACATGGCGGATATAAATTTATATTGGACTAAATTAAGTAAGACGTTTACTCTAGTTTTCACTAGACGATGCATCGTCTTCCAGTCTTCCATATAAGCAACAATAGCACATTTCTCTGCTTCGTATCAGGTTATTCTATAAAACCCTGTTCATGTACAAAATTCACATTCTATTTCATTTTTACTAACAAAATATGAGGAGCCTGTGTTGTCAAGCAGGTAGAACACGTGACTACTAAAATAAAATTTTCGGGTTCGATTCCCGGTAGTTGCTAATAATTGCGTCTACTTTTTCAATTACTATATCGACTCTGCCTTTGAAAATGAGTGCTCAGGGGACATCATTGGGGTAATGTTGTGCAAATAAAGCGTGTATTAGCCACTTTACCTCCCTTAAATACCGTGCCACGAAATCGCCACCTAACCGCTATCTCTAGGGTATTTCCGTAATAGTACACAAACACTCCTCTACATTATGAGCAAAATAACTTGCTCTTGGAGAAAACTTAATTATAAATGGTATTGATATTTTAAAAATTAAATAAAGTAATTCGTGAATAAAATAGAAATTTTCTCTCCGCCTACGAAAGCCTAACTGGAATATAAGCGACATAAACATCTATAGTTTAATTTTAACTGTATTATTAACGGTCAATTTTAAAAATCATTTTAATTTTGTTAACGCTAGACTGTGTAATTTAGATGAAACAACGAGTTACCACAATTTAATTCTAGCTCTCTGGAACTTTAATTATCTTTTCCTTAGGGAATACAAATAATTCTCTATTCTTATATGTTTCTATGGGTTTCAGTAACTTTTAATTTTAGCACTTAAAATTGAATTGGGAAAAATTGTTAATTATTAAGTGAATTAAAAAGACAAAATACCCTTCGTTGTGGGATATGGGAATGTATTATGGGTGACATTCGGACTAGAAGTACTCTATATATGTGACTAGGTAAAGTGTCTCCTCCTTTATGAAGGAAAAAGGATAAGGGAAAAAATTGTGGTGAACTTATAAGCAAGGAAAGACCATAATAATTCCCTGGTATTGGCATTGCTACTAAATTATGGCTTATTTGGACAGAGGCGCCCATGTCACGTATACCTAATCTCTGTTGGGGTCAAACAGAAGTGTATACCAGCTACCTGACAAGTGTACAAGTGTATAGTAATAACATACATATATTGGCAGCATTATTTATTGCAGGTGTTTTTTACAACTCAGGGTCAGTTAAAAACACTTAATTTTAAATTAGGATGTTTTACAGTTATGTTGCATAAAATTCATTTTAATTCGTTACCCCTTCTCAAAGACTCTATAATTGAACGTTTAGAAGCTATTGGCTAAAGCAGTGGCCATAAAGAAGTGCCTAATAAGGCGAAGACCGCTCTATTTACTTCATTTATTAAAGGTTTGTGCAGGAATGACGAGAAAACAGGTCAAACTGCATCGTAACTATGAAAACAAAACTCCGACGATGGTCATTGAGTTATTAACTCTTCGCTTTATACGCATAGCGGCACGGGCAGTAGGAGAATGGCTTTAATTGCAGTGACACCGGACGCCGACAACGTGCATGTTGTGATCAAGTTTAGGAAACATTTTTACAATCTCTTTTTACTAGTGTACTTAATATTTAAATGAAATGTAACTTACGTGCTGCTTTTAAAATTGAAGGCAGTACGTTCAGCGAGACTTAGAAGCGTTTCGCGTAGAGAAAATACGTTTTCACAACTACTGTATCAGTATACTTTTTCTATTGATTAAAAGCTCAGTCATATCTACCTGTAGATAAAACGTATCTCAGTCGATATCATACTCCAATTACCCATGGAAAGAGTTCAATAGCTTGATACATGGACAATAAAAAACGAATCTTTTAAAAGCGTTAGGTCTTGATAGATAATCTGCGAGACAGAGTGGCTCGCGAATGGTTAGGCATTACGTGTTTGGATCACCAAACCCAGGTAAATGTCTTAAAAAGAGTACTAAATACATTATTTCGTCAAATCCTTGCAACAATACTATGCTTGCACCTGTTATAGATGCGAAAATGCTGGACGACTGTTTGTGAGCATCAAGGCAGATCCAGCAACGGCCCGTTTATTCGTTAAACCCAGACGGGAGTATTTCTCAGAAACGGGCCAGTCAATTATCACGCACTTTTTCTCGTCACATTCCGTCACGATCTATTTGTTCTCCTCAAAACAAATGATTCTCCTTTGTCCAATCCAGTCCGGCTATAAAAATTTGCTCTTCTTTGTCCTTGTAAAACAAATCTTCAGATCGTTCAGAATTCGTTTCGACTTTGGTTTCGCTTATTCTTTATGTTTATTTTTGTGCTCAACCAGTAAAAAGGAGATGGCATTTTTTATTACGGTAGTAAAACGTAAATCCTTTATTATAACCTGTATTATGTTTCTTCTTTTAATATGTTTTACGCTTTGGAATATTTGTAAGGTTAAAGTTCTTACAGTTTAGTGTGTTTAGATGCAGTCCTTCTACGTTGATGTTCAGTTTTTCTAGGTTATGTTTGATGTTTGTGTAAGTGTGGTCTTTTTTTATTATGTGTTTAGCATAAGAAAAGTGGCATGTGTGTAATAGCGTTTGTATTCTTTAAATCTTGGTTAAAAGTTGCGATCTGTTTACCTTCCAATTTAGAATTTGTTACAGTTTATTTTATATATATCTGATGATTTTAGTCTACCTTCTTGTTTTTGTTGTACTGTATGTTGTGTTACGGTTTGGTTTTAGTTTTAAATGCTATCCTTTACCCTGAATGTTTTGGAATTTTTTGCAATGTTATTTGCGGTTTTGCTTATGCATCTGTGTGTGTGTGACAAACCTGTTTCTTCCCTGTTGTTTATATGTTCATTTTTGTTGTATTTCGGCAAAAGTATTTAGCTATTGTATTTTACTTTTGAATTCTTTTGTCCATTACGTTCGGTAAGACTTAATTATAACTTTTACATTAGTTGATGACTATCCGAACTTTAAATTTTGTAAAACCTTACTGAGATAGAACTTTTTTGATCGCTCCGTGCGATCTTCATCAGTGTGTTCTGCTTGGAATTGTTAGGTTAAGCGGTAGGCAGGTTTTCGATTGTATCAAAGAGTATGTGTGATTTGTATTGGGTTTGTTCGTTTAATATGTTTGTATTTTGTGTGTTTGTATGAACAATATAAAATTTACAAACACAAAATACAAACATATTAAACGAACAAACCCAATAAAAATCACACCTACTCTTTGATACTATCGAAAACCTGCCTTTAAACCCATCACCGCTTAACCCAAACAACTACAAGCAGAAGACGCTGATGAAGATCGCTACGGAGCGATCTAAACGTTCTGTCTCAGTAAGTTCTTACAAATTTACAAAAGTTAAAGTTCGGATAATCATAAACTATTGTAAAAGTGATAATGTTGTATTGTGTTGTTTTAAGAACTCTACACAACATCAAGAGCACAGTGGTACAATATATAACAATGAAAATATTGGAAATAACTGCAATACCACAAAATAATCAAAAATAACAAATACAAATCTTATGTAACTTATTTTATTTGTTATTTTTGTGGTATTGCGGTTCTTTCCAATATTTTCATTGTATTAAGAACTCTAGTTATCTGTTGTTGAAATATTTTTTTAAAATTCTATTCAGTTGGGTGTTTAACCAATGGCGAATGACCAATTGACATAATTCTTTCTATAAATATTATAATAATCATTTATATAGATTCAGGGAAATTGTTAAAACGTCACTCACAGGATCTTGTAGCAGACTTCTCGATACTCTCTATTTAGATAATAGGTAGACATGTATCTATCTGCTATACCCTCGTGTGCCAGTTATCAATTTGATTTTAATTTCAAACAATATTTCGTTTAACCTTATTCAAAAAACAAATTAATATGAAAATAAAAAATATTTTAAAAATATTGTACGGATTTTCGTTGTTTCCTGTCAACTATTAGAGTTTGCAGTTGTGCTGTGAGAAATGTTTGAAGTGAGAAAGATGTTGAAAAAAGAAGAGTGTAGCAACGGAGCACCTAGCCTCTCGGCTCTTACCTCCCTTGCCAAAGAACACATTTGTTAGCTTTACTGTTGGGAGTTCTACTATCCAGGTAATGAGACCACTACCCCCACGAATCCAACCTCAAACTCGTGACTCCCGTCCGGGTGACTGGTGTCAGGCCCGAGGCCGGGGGCTTGGTGTCACGAACCGTGGTACCAGTATGTAGGAGTCTTTCGATCCTACTGTAAGGCCTTGACTGGTCACCGGCCGGCCACTGAAACGAGACGAACTCACCCAGTGACAGCTGCTCGGACGCTCTTCCAGAACTACTCGGGACCAGTATAACTTTCCAAATGACCAGGTTCCGTACCCCCATACTCCGTCTGATTATATCGGTCCAGGTAGTGCAATCGGACCTTTTACCAACTTTCGGTTGGCCTTACCTAAGGGCCCGAACCCCAGACTAGGGACTTTATCGTAGGGAGGCATAACCTACCCCTTTGGACCTTGAAAGCATTATTGGAGGAACTACATAAGAAGATTAGCGAATAATATTTTATTCAAGAGGTTCTACAATTTGAGGGCTTCGAGAATTATCAATCCGCCATTAGGTGGTTTTACTAACAAACATTAATAAGGATATTAGTATGGGATATTTGCAGATGTTTAAATAAGCCGTCGTGTTTAAAATTACTCAGTTTGGAATTAATTGATTGATGAAATGAGTGTAATTTATTTGCCAAGAGACGAATATAAGTCACGAAGCCTTTAGCTGGGGCTAGTCATCGCACCTTTAGCTGTGGAAGACACTTAACCTTTTAAAGTCTTTAATAAGCTCTACCACTTCCATTTTAGAATAATTGGAGCCTTAATAACTACATCTAGCAGGGACGCCAGACTTGAAGATGTTATAGTAAAATGTTAACTCATATTTTTCTCTTTAGATGTTGCTCTGTTCTAAACAGTTTATAAACTTAGTAACAGTTTATTCCTTTGTGTACGGTTCTTTGGTCGGTTACCTATACCGTGCGCAAACTATAATTTCTGTGTGGGGTAGCTCATTAGGTTTTTCAAAAAAAATCCACTCTTCGTCCCCTCATCCTGGACCATTGGTTTACCTAATTATTGGAGACCCTGCGGAACGGTTCTGCCCCAACGAGCTGAGATTAGTCTGTGATTACAAATATGTGGGCCAGACCTGCAAAAAATACAAGAAATCAGATGGAACAGAGATAGACTCAAATACGTATTCTCCGATGCGGAATGGCGATTCGTGTAACCGAAATGGAAGCATTTGAAATTGTATAAGAGAAATGACAGAACTGTTATTAGTCGAAGATGAAAGGTAAAATAAATGGCTGGGTAAATGTGAGGATCAATTAAAATGAGTGCATTCTTCTTCGATTAGAATTGGATTTGACGAATGTAACTGAAAATATCTGATGATATCGAAAAGAGCTTTCGGGATCGATTTGCATGGACTTGACTAATATAAACAACGAATTAAAATAAACGTCCAAATGATAGCAACACGTTTTATACAGATTACATCTTATTTTTTCTTTTAAATAATAAAGCCAAACAATAATGTATATTTTATTGCAAACGTCAACATAGTTCAAGGCCTCAAGGTCTAACTTTTATCATCACCCAATAATAGTTTTATTTGCATTAAACAAACTTCATTATAATTTCTCAGCTGGATTTTCACACATCTTGGTTCTTCGTGAGTGCCGTAGGTCAAATACGCGAGGTCATCAGGGTCGCTAATAAATACATTCAAGCCGGCTCACACACTTCGGCGGCCATAAACTCTGCGATGGAGCAATGCGTTCTGATTCACATCGCGATGGACTGTAAATAATAATTACAATCCATGCGACTTAAGTGATAAACAAGTAGTTGGCTCAGATGTGTAATTGGTTTATACACGTTAGCTCATTGTGAACCAGTAGAATGCTATCCTTCCTCACACATCACGGTGTAATGGGTCGTGCCTCTGTTCCTCCCGGATGTGTAATGGGTTTATACTTGTTAGCTCATTGTGAGTCAGTAGAAGGCTATTCTTCCTCACACACCTCGGTGTAATGGGTCGTACCTCTGTTCCTCCCAGGTGTGTAATGGGTTTATACTTGTTAACTTACTGTAAACAAATAGAAGGTTAGCATTCCTCACACACCTCGGTCTAATGAGACGTACCTCTGTTCCTCCCGGATGTGTAAAGGGTTTATACTTGTTAGCTCATTGTAAACCAGTAGAAGGCTATTCTTCCACACACACATTCTTCCTCACACACCTCGGTGTAATGAGTCGTACCTCTGTTCCTCCCAGGTGTGTAATGGGTTTATACTTGTTAGCTCATTGTAAGCAAGTAGAAGGCTATTCTTCCTCACACACCTCGGTGTAATGGGTCGTACCTCTGTTCCTCCCAGGTGTGTAATGGGTTTATACTTGTTAGCTCATTGAAAGCCAGTAGAAGGCTATCCTTCCTCACACACCTCGGTGTAATGGGTCGTACCTCTGTTCCTTCCAGGTGTGTAATGAGTTTATACTTGTTAGCTCATTGTAAGCCAGTAGAAGGCTATTCTTCCTCACACACCTCGGTGTAATGGGTCGTACCTCTGTTCCTCCCAGGTGTGTATTGGGTTTATACTTGTTAGCTCTTTGTGAGCCAGTTGAAGGTTAGCATTCCTAACACACCTCGGTGTAATGGGTCGTACCTCTGTTCCTCCCGGATGTGTAATGGGTTTATACTAGTTAGCTCTTTGTGAGCCAGTAGAAGGCTATCCTTCCTCACATACCTCGGTTTAATGGGACTTACCTCTGTTCCTCCCGGATGTGTAATGGGTTTATACTCGTTAGCTCTTTGTGAAATGTGTGAGTGGAAGGTTTTCCTTCCTCACACACCTATGTGTAATGTATCGTACCATTCAGTTGACCTTCAGTGCGACGGAACCAAAGCAGTTGAATCCAGATATGGTCGACCAAGCTGGGACTTTGCCTTTCTTGGAACATTCTTGATTTTTAAGAGAAAACAATTTTAAATGATTTTGTAAATTTTATGTAAGAAGTTGACCAATATTTACCATTCTATTTTTACAAAACGTTTGATTATCACAATGAATATAAAGAAATGTAAATACTTTTATACTTGGTACATTAAATGTTGTACAAATTTTGTGATCCTTAAACAATATTGTATTTGGTAATGTTTACAAATCCAACTTTAAACGTTTGTAGTATATTTACCGGTTTGAATTATATATCTAAAGTTAAAATTCATATATCGATTACGTACGATGTTCAACGTACGTTTCAAATAATCTCTTTATGGTGTACTCTGAATCGGAGCAGTTAGAAAATAATTTCATTGAGATTCTATGAAACGTGGCGCAGGAAGAATATAACAATGCAAGAACTGAAAGAAACTTATGACGGTCATTGGTTTTAGTACATAATTGCTCTATATATGTAAGTGGATAGTGAGAATTATCTTAAGTGAAGAGTAACAACGATTTAAATGAGAATAAAAACAACTAGTTTTACGTGGATGAAAGTAAAGAGTTTACGAGAACAACGAAATAAGGTTTTAGATGAATAATTACAAATTTGTATACCTAAGTAATAACTAATATGAATCTAATTACAAATCAGAGATATTAAAAGTCTAAAATTCAGTCTTTTCCATAGCTGCCGAACGTCTTCTTAGTTCCGTCCAGGTAGTGCGATCAAACCTTTATCCATTCTCGGTTGGACCTAAGGACCTAAAGGCCGAACCCTCAGACTAGGGACTAACTCTACTCCAGACTAGGCACTAACCCATCTCGTGAAATCTTAAGACCAGTAATAGACTAACAGCTAACAATTTTGTTATAAAATAATAATTCCTTCAATCTAAATTTGTTATATATATATATATATATATATATATATATATATATATATATCGCAGTATGTATGAATTGTAAATTCAATTATAATTCTTGTATTTGTATTTAGACTTTTGTTCTTTATATATATATATATATATATATATATATATATATATATATATATATATATATATATATTCATGTTCTACCGTGCACAAAATTAACCGATATATATATATATATATATATATATATAAATAGAGAGAGAGAGAAAGTGAGAGAGAGAGAGAGATTAAACTGTAGGTAATATTCAGGGCGTAAATTGTTTAGTTCCAATAACTTTATCTCATTATTTTCAATTGTGTTGGGGTAGAAAACGTTGTAAGTAAATGAGAAATTGCTCTACTTACATGCTCTACTTACAAAGTATCGTTTTTACTATATTTTCTTAATTTTAATATAAGACACTTGATACAAATAATAGAGGGATTTATTTTCAGAATAATGTAATTGCTTTTACATATAATTCCTGTAACTTGATTATTTTCGAGACCTTTTCACTGAGATATTTTGCCTGTAGTGCTATTAATAAACCGAAGGATACCTTCTTATATAATACGATCCACCAGCTCTTTGCAACCACCGTTATAAAAAAAACAAGTTTCTTATCACAATGAGAATAGTGGAAAGAACCCCAATATCACAAAAATGTTGTATTTTATTGTAATATATTGTACCACTATGCTCTTGATATCCTATAAGTTCCTTATCGTTCTCACTTTTCCCTCAGGTACCCGTTATTTGGGTCAATTTTGTCTACCGTAAACTAATTTTGTTTATTTTCTATAAAGGGTCAATTCTTTTAACATGAACTCTCATTAATGACCCTTGTCCATCATGTCCATTACTATAAAACTAAAATAATAGACAAGATAATCAACAGATATTTAAAAATAAATAAATTTACATTCAGGTTTATTGTATTTAAAACAATTTCAGTTGGTTCACAACTCTATTATAAACTGTTTTGCACGTGTTTCAGCACCGAGAGGTGGGAGACGACCCGCCGGGCGAAGACTGGGTTGCCGTTCCAGGAACAGGAGGCCTCGTCAAAGAGGTCAAAGAGAAGAAAGTACGTAGCAGAGAAGAAAAAGAAGAAAGACTGGAAACCGAAGACGTTCAACACCTCGGGGACATCTCGGATGACGTAAGTAACAGTGAGATCATGTAGGTTCAGGCTTGCCAACGGTTTAGAAGTAATTTCCCTGCTAACGAGTTATATTGACGCCTTTATTCAGCGATGGTTTCATAACTAAGATATTCTATCTTAATATGTTCTAATATTCTCATTAGACGGACGCTACTGCTATAATTATACGTTAGACGTCTTACGTTAGATGTTTTAGATCTCAACAAGGATTAAAACTTTAAAATACACCGATTTATGTAACAATGTAACAATTTTACTGACAAAAGTATCTGAAACAAACATATTTTTAAATGTATAACAGTAGGAGATAAATAATTATGTAACACTGAAGGTAAATATAAGTAAAAATTCTCCTTCTGCGAGATGATGGTAAAGGCGAGGTAGGTTAACAGAAATTCGTTGGGATATGCATTAAAAAGATAGAAGGAAAAAGATGAATTCAGAAAATATGACAATCTTACAAATTAATAAGAATACTAATAAAAGAGCGTAAAGAAAAACTAAACATAAACAGAGAGAAGTAACTTGCAGACAATCATATTCTAATTTTGGAAATGCTGTAACAAACATAAGTGAAAAAATAAATAAAATAATGAAATTAAATTTAACAGTTTAACTTTAATAAGGTCCTTAGAAGTAGCTCCTGAATTATAGTAATAACAATAATAATAATATTACTACTACTAATAATAATAATAATAATAAAGATAGTATTGTTAATGAACACAGTAATAATAATGGTGATGATGATGATGATAATATTAATTTTAATATTAATAATCATAAAATTAAATATATAAAATATATACATACATATTTATAATAATTACACGCACAGAAAGTCACACACACACACACACACACACACACACACACACACACACACACACATATATATATATATATATATATATATATATATATATATTTAATAAATTTAAAATATTTCAAACACAAGAATACTTTTAATGAATATATTTATTCTTATATAAATATAAGTCATAAATATATTCATTAAAAGTATTCTTGTGTTTGAAATATTTTAAATTTATTAACTATATATACAAGAAAACATATCACCACATTTAATATATATATATATATATATATATATATATATATATATATATATATATATATATATATATATATATAGCTGAAGTACATTTTACCTAATGATAAAATACTCACTGTAGAATATTATTGCACCCATAGCGATACTTCTAGAAGCTCAATGAAATAAATAATAAAAATATGTGCTTGGATCAGCGATACACGCGCAAAGTGTAAACTCATTGGGAAAAGGAAAAAAGTTAAAATCATGTAAGTAATTAAGAACTCTTAACTTAACCTTTTGAAATTCAATTCATTAGATGGTAATTTTGTTACATCGTCTTACAGATACGGCATAAAACTCATGCAATACATAATGAAATGAAACTGTATTTTTTATAATTTCATGTTTCTACAAATACATTTTACAACACTTTATAATTATTTCTTTTAAATTTAATAAAACACCCTTTTAATAAATTTAATTTACTGTAGTAAAAATTACAGTTTAAAAGTACATTAAATTTATAAAAGTAACTTACAGCTGTTAAAAGTAGAAAGTAAATAAGTCAGTATAATAGATAGTTAGACTACGTGTTTTAGGAGGATGTTTTAATGTACTGGTAATATATATTACAGAAAGCAATAAAAGTAATAATAGCAGATGTTGGAAGTCATATATTATCACATAAATTAATGCCATATGCTAAATTTTTTTGATATATAAGAACTTTTGTAAAATATGTAGGCATAACCTCCAAAATAGCATCGAAATAAATAAACGCCTTGTTTTGCATTCGGAATATATTTGAACAAAATTCTTTTCTCTTCGGATTGTTACACGTTTTGGTGTGAATTTCTAAATGATGATATCCCTTTCTATCGGTTCACTCACATGCATATTGTTTTATATCCTGTGGTCATACATAACTTCATCTTGAAAAAAATGGAAGCAGTTCTGATACGACCAAAAACTAAAAATATATAATGTAATATAGAAGGGTAAATATTAAAGTAACGACCTTTCACCCATTTCTTGAATTAAGATTAGAAAATAAGTTAAATAATGGCCTACCATAACAAATACACAAGCGAGAATTTTCAGGAAAATGTCTCCCTTGGTTTTATTTTTGTCAGTTATAATTTTAAAAAATCTTATTGCGAACTTTAGATAATTTATTATTTACGTTTCTGAACTGATTTTAGTAGCTTATAAAGAAATATTTCTAGATTATTTATGATCATACATTTTAGGGAAAATAATTCTTCATTTTACGTACAACGTTGGTAAATGCATTTAAAGATTTTGACAATTCTTGACCAAAAGAGAATAAAACAAGGAAAAATAAAACACAATGCAAGATATCGTGTTACAATTAAAACAAGCGCTGTAAACACATTTGCAGGGTGGGGGCCGGATTAATGCACGTGCAGAACGGACCATCGCGGGCCGATTTGCTTCGCTCAATTTTCCTGCTGTGAAGTCTGGTGTGAAATTAATGTTGCAATGGATTACTTGTGCATAGCCTCCGATAGTGTCAAGGTCGTTCATAATGATTTATTTACTTCGTGGTGTAATCATTTCTTGTTGCTAAAGAACAACAAACATAGTTTCTGTTATCCGTAACACGGATAATCCGAAATGTAGTTGGAGAAGATGCACGATAAATAACCTACCATATTGTTCTTTAAGATTAAACATTTTTTCTTTAATTTAAAAAAATGTTTCAAATTTTTATTCCTTTCATGTGATAGCGCCTTCGAGTAATCTCTGATACACAGAGATATAACGGTGAGGAATATTTTGTTAAATTAATTGAATCATGAATGAATAAACTATCTCTTTTGAGTTTGCGTTTTTTATTCTCTTTTTATTCACATGGTTTTGCAGTTTATCTGACTTTGGGCGTGAACTTTTTATGTAGTTTTTTACGTTTCAATCCACCTTTTTTTATATGGCTCCAATACAGAGCTCCAATTATTAGTCGGTTGCACATTAGCCGCTATACGCGTTCCCAGTTTGGTTCGTTGCTCTGCTCTGTATGGACATGTGCAGAAGGTCGACAACACACTGAGTCATCGCTCGACTTGTAGGTAACTGGGCAACAGCTTTATCTTGTGGTTTACCGGTTTAGTACAGTTTCGGGTTTGGTTAGTGTTAAAAATAACACTAGGTGTCTGATTGGTTGACAGGATAGGGCTGTCGCGTTTGCAGGGGTTGCATCAAGAGGTGTAATAGGAGACTGATAGTTGTGATGTAAATAACACAAGATTGTTAGAAATGGCTTTTACTTTCTGGTAGAAACTCTAAGAAAAAGAAATTAATCACAAAATACTATTGAATAATAGATACATGTTTGTGAGCTTCAAGGGAAATCACAAATAGAGCGATGGTAACTAGGGCTTATAGGTGGTAATAAGGGTTTATTGGTGCAATCGAGGGCTTATCAGCGGCAATAAGAAATTATAGGGGTAATGAGAGCTCTTATGTGGTATCAAGAGCTTATAAGTGGCAATGAGAGCTTATACGTGGTAATGAGAGGTTTATAAGTGGTAATTAGTTCGTATAGTATCGAAAGTGCTTAGAGGTGGTAATGAGGTGTTTGAGATGACAATGAGGACTTATATGTCTTACCTATGTGTTATAGATGGTTACCAGGGCTTATAGATAGTCACTACGGTATATAGGTGCTAATGAGTTCTTATAGATAGTATCGAAAGTACTTAGAGGTGGTAATGAGGTGTTTGAGATGATAATGAGGGCCTATATGTCATACCTATGTGTTATAGATGGTTACCAGGGCTTATAGATAGTCACTACGGTATATAGGTGCTAATGGGTTCTTATAGATAGTATCGAAAGTACTTATAGGTGGTAATGAGGTGTTATAGATGGTTACCAGGGCTTATAGATAGTCACTACGGCATATAGGGGCTAATGGGTTCTTACAGGTAGTATCGAAAGTGCGTAAAGGTGGTAATGACGGGTTTCAGATAATAATGTGGGCTTATATGTGTTAACTATGTGATATAGATGGTTGCGAGGGCTTATAGTAACTAGGGCCTACAAGGGGTATCTATGTTTATTGGTGGTAGGTATTTAGGTGGTAATCAGGGCTTATATGTGGTAACTAAGGCTTATATGTGAAGCCAAGGTAGAAATATGTGAGGAGTTATACGTAGCTTTCAAATAACTATACAAAGTTTCAAATGTCAACCACCTTATTAAACTCTCCACTGCACAAATTACTTTGTTTAGTGTAAAATTGTACTTATTGTGCATCAATTATTATTTTTATTTTTCTTACGTATTTTTTGGCCACAGATTGCTCTGTCTTAAGAACTATTTAAATGAAGTGTAATGTGAATAGTTAAAATAGGTCTGTTCCGTGACTTTGAATATTACCATTAATCTAACTGATGGAACTGAGCTCTAACTCCCAGCTCAGGAATTTGAAAATTGCAACGTAACAGATAAGATGGAAAAAATTACTTTCCGATGGAAAAATCTTGCTAAAACAGGTGTGTCTAGTGACAGCTATAATTTTTTAACCTAACCTAATCTCTATAGTAGATTATAGAATATTTTTTTAGTTTACAATAGATTAAAAAACAAGCTTCCAGTGCAAGTCTTCTTCGTCGGAATGACGAAATCTAAAGGTTAGGAAATTCCAGCTAGTGTGACGTAGACATGCCTGACTTTATGTCGTCACCTTTACTGCCTTCTTTATACCTCTTACTTTTGAACTCTCGTCAATACTGATTAAAATTCACCGTCCTGACGCTTCAGTCTAACTGTCGAATGTTGACAGGCTTGCTAAGTG
The DNA here is from genome assembly GCA_036971475.1 of Prosapia bicincta. Taxonomy (NCBI): domain Eukaryota; kingdom Metazoa; phylum Arthropoda; class Insecta; order Hemiptera; family Cercopidae; genus Prosapia; species Prosapia bicincta. The sequence continues at coordinate 11,231,178 of JBAIZL010000376.1, forward strand.
TTTACGTCAGTACCATATTTTACAACTTACTTCGTAATGTGTGTGAAATAGAAAGAGAGAGAGAGAGAGAGCTGCCTCTACACACTTAAACATTTCTTGAAGCCATTATATATATATATATATATATATATATATATATATATATATATATCGCAGTATGTTTTCTTGTGTGTTAATAAAGAACAAAAGTTTAAATACAAATACAAGAATTATAATTGAATTACATATTATATAATACATATATATATATATATATATATATATATATATATATATATATATATATATATATATATAATACGTTTTCTTGTTTAATAATTAAACAAAGAAATTAATTATATTATATAATTATATATGTATATATATATATATATATATATATATATATATATATCACTTTGCAACACTTTTTTCATGTATTCACTCATCACTTACATTTTAATGTACTTAAACAAGAATCTTACTTGGTATATATGTGCGTTGACTTTCGAGAACTTTAATTACGTTATCTCATTTTCTCAGATTAAGTTCCAAAATGAGAATAAGTAAGTAAAGTTCTCGAAAGTCGACTCGTATATATACCAAGTAAGATTCTTGCTTAAGTACATTAAAGTGCAAAATGATGTGTATATATATATGAGTGCTATAGAGTCAAAGTGCACTTTATCCAGTTTTTTTTTAAATTGAGATTATATACGAATATTGTAGGACATTTCGTGATGGACATGTTTCTGTTTACAGTTTGTGGGAGAAATATTATATTTACACTAAAAATATTTATTCAGAACCAACAAAAATATTAATTAAGTTTATTAAATAATATTTATTAAGTTATTTAATATATCCTTCAGATGGTTTTTGACTGTTCTGAAAAATTAGGTGAGGAGAAAGTGCGGTTTGATTCTAGAGGACTCATATATATTGTTACGTATTTAAAATTAATATAGACTCATTTCCTTTATTTAAACCCGCCGCCAAAGTCAGACAAAGCTCACCCGTGATAAGGTTGGTTCTGCAGTTTGAACCAGCAGAGCAAGTTAGACCTTTCGGGAGTGTAGACAGATACCCCTACTTTCTAGTATACTATTATACTTTCCAATCTCCGTACCTTAGGTACTAGAATACGTAAATGTAAATATTTTAGTAATGTTTATACCGAATGTGATCAGTGCGGGGAATACGAACAAGTTTTCTGGCCAGAAATCGCTTATTTATACGCGAGTGCGATAAGTGTGTATTCCATGGTGCACGTAAGTACAAACTATTAGTTTATATAATTATAATAATTATTGGCCCTCCGAAACTATTGTTACCAAAAACATTTGGTCCAGCCGGGACGGATCTTGAGCTTTAAGACCTATATACAAAATAAAATAAAATACAATTCATTATATGTGTTCATTCTACAATTTCTACAAGTTTTTTCAAACTTTGTCTGTGCATGCAAACACTGGAAAACTAGTTTCATGTCGCAGTATATGAAACAGCTGATCCTCTCTTATCTTTGTTTGGCTTTGGCGTGCATTAATATGTTGGATTAAATTAATTGTAAAAGTTTATGAAAAGTGATTTCAGTTGTTTATAGAAGGTTATCTCATTGAGCCTACGTCGATTTGTTGTTTACTTAGGCTTATTTATCTCTCCGTTAAACATATACGCTCATAGGCCTAATCTCTTTAAAACATTTTGTAATTTAAAAGTTAAAGCAGTTATCTCATCTTCTACTATAAAACCATCATTTAATCATGGCAAAATCTTTGGCAGTTATTAAATCAAAGAAAGACAATATATTTAGTCAAATTCAAGAGATTTTTGATCTAACAAAAAAAAACATCTGATAAGTCAATCCTGCAAAAATTGTTGGTGTGCGCTAAATCTATAAATAGGCTTCGTGAAGAATTTTCTGATATTTTAGACATTTATCATGAACTGGAAATACAGGCTAACCCGAATTTTCAACCCAACTACGCTCCTCTTAACAGCATCAACGAGTTAGTCGATTATGTTAATTCTACCGTAGATTCGATAGAAAGTAAGATGTCATCAACAAGGCCTAAATGTGAAATAGTTACTCCTCAGTTACATATACGACTGCCTAAGCTTGAACTCAAGCATTTCGATGGTGAATTTCTCGAATGGATGTCATTCATTAATATATTTAACGCTAGCATTCATGAAAATGCATCGTTACCAGCAGTTTGTAAACTTCAATATTTATTGAGCGTTATCTCAGGAGAACCGCTAAATTTAATTAAATCCCTCCCTATTTCTGACGCTAACTATAAAGTGGCCTATGTCTTACTAAAAGAAAGATATCACTCGCCGAGGCGGTTAGTTACTTTACACCTTAATCAAATTTTAGATTTGCCCTCTGTAAACAACACGCCTAAACAAATGAGAAATTTTGTAAATTTATACTCAGAAAATATACAAGCTCTTAAAGGTCTTGACATCGATATCACTAGTAAAAATCCTTTGTTATCTGCTATGCTTTTACGAAAAATGGATAGTGAACTTAGGAACCGTTTTGAAAACTTCCGTTCATCAAGTGTTACTCAAGAGAGAGTTGACTCCACTACAATACCTGATGCAGCGGAAATTATTAAGTTTTTAAGTAAAGAATGTAATGAAGTTGAAGATGCCAATCTTCATTCTCCTTTCACCTCGAAACCCTCCTCGTCTGCATCACGCACCCCCTCTGGTTCCCAAAATAAATATTTTAAACAAAAAGTATCACTGATGTCCTACAATTATGGAGAAGGCTCCTCCATTAAAGTTAAACCTCATCCATGCTTTATATGCAATAAAATTGACCATAAGGTATATTCGTGTCCAGACTTCAAGAGTCAGGACGCCAAATCCTGTCTCAAAATTGTAAAGGAAAAGGGCGTTGTACCTCATGCTTAGGTACTCACCATCTTAAGGACTGTAGGTCAAAGTTTAGTTGCTACAAATGCCACAAAAATCATCATACATTATTACATTTTGAAAATCACTCTACGATGCAACGGACCACACCTCAAACTTCGCGTCAAGACTCTCCGACACTTCAACAGGAAATAACCCCTTCTCCAATCACTATGACCTGTCAAGAAAAGCAGAATACGTCTCAAATGTCTAATACTGTTCTCTTAGGCACTCTACTTGTTAAGCTTACCTCGTGTAACGGTATTACTCATGTATTTCGTGCTCTTGTTGACTCTGGCAGTCAATCTTGTTTTCTCACCGGGCGTGCTGCTCAATTATTGTGTGCTCCTCGTACTAAGACCACTCATAGTGTGGTAGGATTGTCTCAGGTACCCTTACGCTCAAAAGGTCTCACCTCAGTTGCTGTTGAAACTCTTGGGGGCAAGGTTATTTCAATTAATGAAAGATTTTTAATATTGGAAAAAATTTGTGTTGACCTACCAAGCACACAAGTAGACTCTGAAGTTCTTTCCAAGGTTCGTCCTTATGTTTTGGCAGACCCTACGTTTCACTTGCCAGGAGGCATAGACGTTCTTCTTGGTGGTGCTTTATTTCCACTCATACTTAAACAAGAATCTTATAACCTCGGACCTGGTTTACCCAGGCTAATAGGCACACACTTTGGCTTTTGTAATGGGTAACGCACCATGTCTATCTGGCAGTGAACTTCATAGTAACTCCAGCTCTCAATTATCAATTACACTTCTAGTTGTCAACGACATTGACCTTCACTACTCACTACAAAGGTTTTGGCAACAGGAAGAACCCCCTGCTGTGTCTAAGCTTTCTCAAGAAGATACATTATGTGAAGATCACTTTCTCGCCACTCATACTCGGGACCAATCTGGCCGATATTGCGTCCGACTACCATTCAAGACTGAACATCCTCCTCTGGGTCAATCTCGTTTAAATGCAGAAAAACGACTGCACTCTCTAGAGAAGAAATTTAGTGCTCAACCTCAATTTAAATCCCTATATACTGATTTTATGGCTGACTACTTAGCCTCTGGTCACATGATATACGCTCATAATACTGATCTAACTGTACCTCATTACTTCCTTCCTCACCATGGTATTTTAAAGGAGTCTAGCAGCACAACTCGTTTACGTACTGTATTTGATGCTAGTTCTGAAACCTCTAATGGTATTTCTCTTAATAATATTTTATTAACTGGCAAAAAGATGCAAACGAATATTTGTGATTTATTACTAAATTTTCGGATTCATAACGTTGTTTTTTCTTGTGACATTCGCCAAATGTATAGACAGGTAAAAATGCACCCTGATGACCAGTGCTATCAGATGATCTTATGGCGTGAAAGTCCAGATCAGCCCTCTTTAATCTACAAGCTCACGACAGTGACTTACGGAGTGAATTGTTCACCGTATCTTGCCATTAGAACCTTACATCAGCTCGCTGCAGACGAAGGTGACTCCTATCCTGAAGCTGCAAATATTCTACGCACGCAGACGTTCGTAGATGACATCATCTCTGGAGCTGACTCTGAAGAAAAGGCTTTGAGCCTCCGTAAGCAACTCATCTCGCTCCTGGCTCGCGGAGGCTTTGAACTACGCAAATGGACATCTAACTCCAGTCAATTGCTGCAAGATCTTCCTGATGCTCATTTAGAGACCCCTGTATTCCTTCAAGGCAGTAAAGAACCACATTTCACTATATTAGGTCTTCACTTGTCATCCTCTACCGATACGTTCACCTATAATTTGAATTTTCCTCACAATTCCAGGACTAAACGTCAAATTCTCGGTATCATTGCCCAGATTTACGACCCTTGTGGCTTTCTCTCACCCATTGTTATGTGGGCCAAACGTTTTATGCAACTACTCTGGATCAAAGGATTGAGCTGGGATGAACCACTTCCATCTGAACAATTGAAATTATGGCAAACCTTTACAGACTCGGCTAATACTCTACGAGAAATTGTAATACCTCGTGCATTACGAATAACACACTCGAGAAACTTTGAGTTACACGGTTTCTCAGATGCTTCTGAGAACGGTTATGCCGCCGTCGTTTACATAAGATGCCAACTTAGCGACGACTCTGTGTTAATTCGGCAAGTAATATCGAAGACTCGGGTAGCCCCTCTGAAAAGGCTCACGGTACCTCGATTAGAGCTAAGTGCAGCTCATTTACTCGCCCAACTAGTGGGATATGTTATCTCTCTTTTTGAAAAAAGGGTGGAATTTTCGTCTGTATTTCTATGGTGTGATTCGACAGTAACACTGACATGGTTACAAACACCTCTTCATCGATTGAAGACGTTTGTCGCCAACCGGGTAGCCCAGATACAAGAATTAGTGCCTTCTCATTACTGGAGACACGTAGCGAGTGAAGATAATCCTGCTGATTGCGCGTCGCGTGGGTTACTTCCTAAAGATTTACCACAGCACTCATTATGGTGGTACGGCCCCTTTTGGCTACAAACATCTAATGATAACTGGCCTGTATCTCATTTTATGCCTGCAAAACTTACTGACACAGGAGAAGAGAAACCCATTTCACCTATATCTCTCATATCAACTGCTCCTCATGAATGGGAGCTCCTCACTCAGTTTTCTCACTTTAGCCGACTCCAGCGTGTGATGGCTTATATTTTGCGATTTACTCATAACGCTCGTCATTCCAGAAAGCTCGATGGTCCTCTCAACACTCTGAAAATGAGAGCGTCAAGACTGGCAATTTTCAAGATGGTTCAAGAATCAGCGTTCAGAGACTACATCAGTGCCATGAAGAAGGATCCAACTACACATGCCTGGTCACAACTCCGCCGACTCTCTCCTTTTCTCGACAAGGATGATATCCTACGAGTGGGAGGACGTCTCAACGCTTTAAAACTTCCTACGCATGTGCAACATCCTGTGATTTTGCCCAAACGACATCATGTCGTCAACCTTCTTATTGATTTTTATCATCGAAAATACTTACACTCGGGCGCTCAATTGACTCAATCACTTCTTGCACAGGATGTGTGGATACTCTCGGCCCGAAGTGTAATACGCTCTCGCATTTTTCAATGTGTTGTATGTTTTCGACACAAGCTTCACAATAAATCTCCGCTCATGGGTGATTTACCAAAAGCAAGATTAACTCCTTCTCGTCCGTTTCTCAACACCGGAATTGACTACGGAGGTCCTTTTAACATCAAAATGCACAATTTGCGCTCGATTCGCTTGACCAAAGCATATATTTGTATCTTTGTTTGCCTTGTGTCAAAGGCTGTACACATTGAAGTAGTATCGGACCTGTCGACAGATGGGTTTATTGCCGCTCTCACCCGATTTGTGTCTAGACGCGGTCTTTGCACAAATATTTATAATGACTGTGGAACGAATTTCGTTGGAGCGAATAATGCTTTACAAAATCTCATCATCTCTTCAGACCGAACCCCTCTTGCTGAATTCTCATCACAACACAATATCAACTTTCATTTCTACCCGCCTGCAGCTCCTCATCAAGGTGGTCTTTGGGAAGCAGCAATCAAGAGTGCAAAACATCACCTCCGACGTCTCATCGGTGAACATATTTTAACTCTATGTGAATTTTCCACTCTCACAACTTAAGTAGAGGCTATTTTGAATTCGAGACCTCTCACACCTCTGTCAAACGACGCCTCAGACCTCAATGCACTCACCCCGGGTCACTTCTTAATAGGATCTTCATTGGTTTCAGTTCCAGAAGAGGATCTTTTCAACGTTCCTGCCAACCGACTCAAGCACTGGCAGCTAATCAAGGCCTTTCACCAGCGTATTTGGAGGAGATGGCATCTAGAATATATCCATACTCTTCAGCAACGGGGGAAGTGGAACGTGCCAACTGTCAACCTGCGCGTCGGCGACCTCGTGTTAGTGCATCAACCTGCACCACCTCTCGCATGGCCTCTGGCTAGGATAAGTAATGTTTCTCCAGGAAGGTGTAGTAAGAGTGGTTCATTTGAAGACAAAGCAGGGAACCTTGACAAGACCTGCTCACAAGGTTTTCCCTCTACCTCTACGCTCATACTGAACTTGCGCCATAGTGCGCTCAATTTTTGTAAAAAGAGATATTTTTATTTTCCTTTATGAACTTTTTATTTTTATAAACTCTAAAGATATTATATTTTTGTGTTAGTTCTCTTTGAATCCTATAAGGATTCAAGGCCCCCGGTATGTTACGTATTTAAAATTAATATAGACTCATTTCCTTTATTTAAACCCGCCGCCAAAGTCAGACAAAGCTCACCCGTGATAAGGTTGGTTCTGCAGTTTGAACCAGCAGAGCAAGTTAGACCTTTCGGGAGCGTAGACAGATACCCCTACTTTCTAGTATACTATTATACTTTCCAATCTCCGTACCTTAGGTACTAGAATACGTGAATGTAAATATTTTAGTAATGTTTATACCGAATGTGATCAGTGCGGGGAATACGAACAGGTTTTCTGGCCAGAAATCGCTTATTTATACGCGAGTGCGATAAGTGTGTATTCCATGGTGCACGTAAGTACAAACTATTAGTTTATATAATTATAATAATTATTGGTCCTCCGAAACTATTGTTACCAAACATATATATATATATATATGTATATATATATATATATATATATATATATATATATATATATATATATATATATATATATATATATACATAACGAAATTAATTTTCAGAGTAAAATTTACCAATCTCGTAATTAGATTTTATGCCTTCTGCAATACAAGATTCCACTGAGGTTTTACAAAATAGTTAACATAGTGTTGCCAGCCATTTGTTGACCAAATATCTTACACTTATTGAGGGGATATTAATATCTCATATGTACAATAATTGGTCACAATTAATATTATTCCATTAACTTCATTATTTTATAAGAAATATCGATGAACCGTTACTGGACAATTCACTTTTCATTGAACTTTGCCCTTTGTAAGGTTTAGTTTCAGCCAGGTAGAGAGATTCTTAGGGCGATAGTTTAATCTTAGACTTATAGTTCAAAGATAATCTCTCTTTTAATTTCAACCATATCAAGTGTCCATTTGCAAGCTACTTTTCTTGGACCAAAAGTTGGTTTTTTAGCGCCACAAAGATTCACATTTCTTAAATTTACACACACACACACACACACACATATATATATATATATATATATATATATATATATATATATATATATATATATATATATATATATTACGGTTTTTTATAAACGTTAAGTGACCTCAAAATTCAAAATGTTCCATTAAAGATAATATTCACATATATGACAGGAAATACATTTTATGAGTAGAAAATAATGAAAAGGTCACTAGAGACTTTAACGTGCAGTTAAAAAATGTAGGACAGCTTTTATTTCTAAAGCATCTGAAAAGATTATTGTAATACTAAGCAAAACAAGGCTCTACAAGAAATGTTACTCGTGTCATTTATTATTACCATCAACGTCAGCTTATTAACAGCAGCTGTTCCAAAAGAGACCTTTATAACTAACCAAAGAAATCTCATTTCTGAGCAAATAGTTCAGATTTTAAGAGTGGTTTATTACGTTCACTGGATAAGGAATATTACTGAAAACGTTATGTTCATAATGTTTTTTCAACATGTGTAAATTATACCATAAGAAATTGACTGAGTGGTTTATGGTATACTTATGCTTTAAGATCGTCTCATAATCTTGAACTCATATTAGTCACATTCACGAATAATTACAGCTGAAAACTTCATTTTCCAACTTGAAAAATATTGAAACCATGGGTTAGGTTGTTTTAAATTGGACTTACGGTAAACTTATAATTTTTATACTAAATAAATGTAATAAAATTGAGTAAGTTAGTCATTATGAAATGTAATAAAACATTTCAACGACTGTACCTAGTCTTCACCTGTCCTAGGATAATTTTCCGCAATTAAATGTTAAATATATATTATTTATAAACAGGAAATTGTTTATAATTTTAAAGTAACCAATTATCTTCTATTATACAAGATAATTTTCACAGTTTTCCATTTATATTTTCTACCACACACTTCTGTTTATTTAATTCGGACATTTACCATTTAAGTCTGACATTTTGAACCTGTAAATCAGTGAATGTCGCCCGAAGGCCAGTTACACCGAACGGTCCCATGCTTAGTTCATAGCTAAATGTAACACCTGACCTCACTTGTAGTGGGTGTAAACCACGACAACGACGTAAAATCAAGCCAAGGTTGTTACCTTTGACCCTTACCCTCGGGTAAACAATAGACCAGCCACTGGGCCACTAATACGCACTGTCAGACAGTGGCGATGGCTATTTAGTTAGCCGTGGCCACTGGTTCGTGAAGCAGCCAGATCCAACGGCCTCCGGGTCACCGACTTGGTTAAGCTGGGTTGTCAACTAAAACAACTCGGCTATTTAACAAGCTATCGGTGATATAAAGTGGACGGAGTTTTACAGTCTGCTCTAGGTTTCACGATAGTTTTGAATTCAACTCTCATACTGGAGAAAAATTAAGCGCGGGAAATAATCAATGTTATTGAAAATCATTCAACAATGAACATTTTACCTTTTGTGATATGTCAAGTAAAATGATATTTTATCTGTTATTAAAAATAATATGTATAGTTATTGAAACGTTTATTGTGTAAATAAATAGTTATAACTGACTTCCAAGTCAAGCGCTCTATTTAACAAAAATCTCTGTGAGTTGTATAGCCTATGTATACAAAATATGTATAGTTACATTTTTTATCCACACCTTAGGTTACTTATGACTTGGATCGTAACCGGGATATTTTTTCGGAATGAAGATATTTTCAGGGTCGTAGAAAATAATTAGAGCGATGTTTTTGTTTTGAGAATTCAAGATATTTAATGCCCAAACCTGGTATTGAGGCTGGGAATTTTACCACGTGTCAGCCGTTGCTTAGTGCTCTCCTACTTCTACATAAATTCATTTAGCTTCGTTTCAAAAGAGCCTTGTTCTGCCTGACCTTACTTTACCACAAGTAAAAATTCGTAACGCTAGATCCATATGTATTGTAAAAACCAACTGAATTACTTGTTTAAATAATATAATCTAGACAATGTCAACGTGGAAACTTTTTAAAAAAGAAGGGTTGAACTTCATTTCAATTCTCGTGTCTTCTTTGTCTCGGATTTATAATCTGAACATTAAAAAAAAGATAAATCCATAACAAATCTGAGCAAAATTACAAGTCATTGAAATTTAATTGTTTTTTTTTTACTGTTCCAGTTGCATTAGAATCTTATACTACCAAGTTATGAACTCTGCGACAAAGTATAGACCACCAATAATATAATTGAGGCTCAAAACAAAAACCACAATACAAAAAACTGTATATAGGCCTAATCAAATATTAACCTAATAAAAACAAGTTTACAAGGGTACGTCAAAAACTCTTATAAATCGTAAGAAATACTAGGTTCTTGTACCTTATAGTAAAATACGTTAAATAAATATGTTTTTAGAAAATAAAACCTTTTTTTTCATAATAAGTCAAACAGAGAAAAATTAAGACAAAAACAATAACCTTGATAAATCATTTCAAGTTATTATGCGCAAACTTAAGGTATTTACCTTTTTCCTTCCAAAGATACATTCGACATTTTTGTAATTCTTTTAAAAATTGGGTTTATTTTTTATTGCAACATTTTTAATAATCACAAATAACACAGTTGTACTAACGATAAAATATAAATAAATCTCTAAAACTGATCCTTTGGTATAGTAATTAATAGCAACAACTTTCCGCCGACAATCTTAAAGTACTTTTTGTTTTGAATACTAGCCACGCTCACAAGTAATTCAATAGATTATCTTATGTTACTAAAATTAATTATTTTGTTTTAATATGCAAAAATTATTAACTATTTCTTTTAATAGCTTTTTTACCCCACTACTTCCTAGCTGTATTGTAAATACACAGTGTTACATTTGAAAAAAAAACAACTTTATAAAGTTTTGCGGTTGTGAAATTTTAAAATTTTTAGTTTTTTTTTTTTAAGATTTAATTTTAGGTGGAACTGGAAGAAATTTTAATAAGATTCGATATTCTTCTGGACCTACATCTTGGAGTATAATTTTGTTCTAATATGGCGGATGGGTATGTCCTATTATTTATGGGGAATACTATCTTTGATCCTAACAAAGAGAACGTTATGGTGTATCACTGATTTAGGCAGTAGGGGGGCGGAGAAGGGTTGGTTCGCCCCAGGTCCCATGTTAAACGTTAGCCTTCAACTGGTTGGTAATTTTTTTAAACTAGAAATTAACATTATTTCAACTATAGAGGTTCATTTCAGACCTACCATAGTTGTATATATATTGGGTTTGAAAAATAATAGCCAGGATTCTACTACAAAAAATAATGTCGCTTTTAGAATTAAACTGGTTTTTGTAATCCCAGAACTTGATAAAATAACATTAAGACAATTGATTTAATAAGAAACAAACTTTCATATTTATTGACAAAAAGTAATCTACAAAATAAAAAGTTGTCTAAAAAGTATTTACAGCATATTACGTTCGTATATTTTGTATGAATATCTGTGGAATACATTTTAAAACAAGGAAACAATTTCTCTTAAGCCTCTTTTCACACTACAGCACATAATGGTTATTACATACAAGTGCTTTCGTGATTATTATATAAAATTGGCAACAGTGTATCCGAACGACCTCCAAGATATTAACAGTTGACAAGAATGGCGGGAGGGAGAGAGTGAGAGAGAGAAAGAGAGCAAGGAGGCATGACTGGTTTTACCAGCTCCCCTTAGCAAAGAGATCGAAATAAGCCTATGCATTACTTTAGCTGTGCTGTATGTACTACCTGTTCTGATAACATCAGTCCACCCACCGGATACAACATGGCACAGTTCTCACTTGTTTGTTTAACAATGTTTTCACCTCCTAGTGGAATGAACAAACTTTACCGATTATTTAATTACTGTCTAAGTATAACTGTAAGTCACTGTTGATGTAAAAATAAACTAAGAAGTTAGAAATCTATTCACAAACACATTGAACGTAAAATGTATTTATAACACACGTAACTTATAACGGTCATGTAGTGTAATGAAACAAATTAAATTTTAAAAAAATAGAAATTACTGCTTAGTATGGAAGTAAAACTACCAAAGTTAAGAAAATGAGATATCACTGTAGGAAAAAATATTGGTGAAAAATGAAATCCGGAATAAGAAATTTATTTTCACACCTTCATAACTAAAGTGAGATGTGAGGTTGCTAGACTATACCTTAGGTCACATTTAAATGTGTTAAGTATAATAATTATAAGATTGTATATTAGTTGGTAGCTTAGGATAAGTTGTAAAACAACGTGAAACATCTGAAAAGTAGAAATATAAGTTATTTTCTTAAGAAATGAATCAAACTACTTAAAATGGAAAATAATAATACAGCAAAATAATCAATAAAATATTTGGTCTATTCTAAAGAGACCGATTCCTCCGATTGTTCAACATGTATACTCTCGATTCAATTCGAATTATTTAACAATTAAAAATACTAAAGTAATCAAGACTTACAAAGACGAGTCCATAAACTTTGTGATATACAGACCTCCGACACGTGTGTAGTCTGGCGGAATCGTTGCGCTGGAGGGCAAAATGCTAATATTTGTTTAGTATTCAATCCCGGGCCAACGGGCTAGGCCCAGACATCACCTAAGTATTTGTGCTCACTCTATGTGTAAGATATGATCTGTCCTGTTGTATCGATCCATGTTTACGTCTCGAAACACGGTACTGTCTGACGATGTGAAAATAGACACTAACTCAGTGTATATCAGGTGTTGATTGCGGCTGTCGACCATTTTAACAATCATATTTATTCAACTGGAAAGAAAGTCAGAACATAACTGTGACGCCACATCAATTTATTGTTTGGGCAAAGTTGATTAAAGGGTAGAGGGTAACTTTAAAGCAGGGATGCAGTTATATTGTTTGGCTTTAAATTTTGTTTAAAAATAATAATTTCATAATACAATTTTAAGTAAGAGTGAGTTATAAATTAAAAACTTAAAATTTTTTATTTAAAAAAAATAAGCAAACACATTTGGTGTTTAAAAACTTTCTCGAAATCCTAATTATAATCTGTGATTCCCTTTAAGTCATTAAGTTCCAACCCTTTTTCACCACGAATATCTATTACTACTACCATATCGTATATGTGTCAATTATGCGCCTCAAATACTTTGGGGGTTTTAAAGTCATCCCTGAAATTGTAAGGAGCCGATTTCACACAATTAAACAGATCTTAGTTCCGGCCAGCGCGTAAAACATTCCTACACACCTATAAAACTTTATTCGCGTCTCTATTTTATAAACAGGCAGAGCTATAAGTATTTGAATTCTTTATGTCCAGTATTGTTATAAGAGAACAAAACTTTCATTGAGTTGTTTGAGAAGTTTGTAGCTTCATCATGTAAGGAATAAATAACTTAGCGAGAGAACTTTTATTACTCGTGAGTAACACAGTAGTTTGAAAAATATTTTAAAATCGTGTGAAATTATTAAAAATAATATTAGTTATGGTGTTTGAAGAGCACCTCACCCTAAATGTAAAATATGTATATCTAATGAACAAATAAAATTTAATTAGCTCATTAAATAATAAATAATTTTGAAATAATATTACCCCTATGCTTAAATAGTTATTAGAATATATTTGTTCTATATTGTTACCAATATTTAAAATAGATGGTTTGAAAATTAAAACATTCTGTTTGATATTATATACTGTTAAAACTGTTACTTTTAGGTTTGAAATTTAATAATGTATTTTTATGAAGTAACAAAATTCACGTAAAGAAACTGCTTCTGTATGATGAACTTTATCATGTAGTTTAAATATTAGATATTTTTGAATATATAGAATATTGCACTGATAAATTATTTAAACATAACCTACAAATAACAAGTAAATGAGAAAAACAGCTTTTTGGAGACCGGCATGTTTTTACTTGCGGTAATATTCGGGACAGTTCGTTTATCCTGTTAAATATAATAAAAATTTCTGAAATGAGATTTCTGTGAAATCTACGATTTGCTCCAATCGGAGAAAAGTTCAAGTTATGTCTAAAGACTTTTACACTCGAAAAAAATAAAACGATCTCCTTTATGTAGGCCTACAGCTTTAGATAAATAAATAGAGAATTGCTGCTACGGGAAGGAGATCTCTGAGATTATTCCTTGGAAAAAAATTAAAAACTCAATGTAAAAGAAAATAAAACCACTAGAAGATTAAATATCCATACACTCAGGAAATATTTAAAGTGTTATCATAAATTGAGGTTAGGTATTTAATATGGAAGAAAAAAAATGAGGAAACGCAAACTGGACTTAAAAACCTGAAGGAACGATCCAGGATATGTATAGAGATTGGTAAAAACGTTGAAAGGATTTAGAAGAATACTATAACTGTACAAAAGATTTTTGCCAAACACGAAAACAGTTGAAATAATATTGTTATTGGATTAATAAAGGTATTTTATGCCTGTTCAGAGTAGATTTCAATAACTTACGGCTGTCCATACAGATTTTAAATAGTTATTATAAATTTGTCTTTTTGGCAAATAATTTTCTTTCTCTACACAAAGAGAAAGAACTTTTGTTGTCATGAGAGATCATTGTGCATAAAAATATACGTCCTAAACATGAGGTCTATAAGGCACTAAAATAATATCGAGAAACAGATATGAAGCTGTTGTCGCATTTAGTTTGCTTTATAGAAAAACGTTGTTTCAAAAGCTATATTTGCTATAGCACTGCATAAACAAAATTTACAACTCATTTAGCTCCTACGCATAGCCCTTGACGTCACACCTTTATCACAGGTGATAGTTAACTGGACATCAGTTTCTCTTAGATGTATGCTGCAACTGGCTAATTTAATATTTAAATTCCACACGGAGACGAACTATAACAGTGTTTTTCGATGCTCAAGGGCGTTCGAAACCATCAAACCCAGCCTAGAAGCGCTCCAATCGGTGTTTAGAGGGACTAATTACAACTGTTAAACCTTTGGGCTATTTCGCTAACACGGTTATGCTGTTTTATGTCGTATAATGATTTACACTGTTACATTCCTAGAATGCAGCTCTTGGTCTTGCATGTTCGAACGACCTGAATTCCAATGGGCACTTCTGGGTTTAAAAATATCTCCGGACCGTAGCTGATTAGTCCCCTGTCTTATTAAATAGTTTTTTTTAATAAATATTCTCTGAACGTTTTATTAATATTAACAAACTGAAGAAATACTAATAACGAGACATTTAATTGACTTTCTCTAAAAGTACGTGCCTGACTTTACTTACCTGTCTATGTATATTTTCCACGGAAAATGGTCTTCGCTTTCCGTGAGGCTCTTCATATTTTAACATAAGTTAAGTGACAACATATGATTCCATACAACAGCTGATTTTATGTTGTACCACAGCTGTGTCAATACATAAATCGAATAAACACAGCGTTAGTGTAGTACCCTTATTACTATTAATGTAGAATTTTAAAACATATATATATATATATATATATATTTATATATATATATATATATATATATATATATATATATATATATATATATATATATATATATATATTGTAATTCATTTATTGTACATTATGAATTTAAATTGTGCGTATTAAATATTTTTTCATCAGTTGATAAATATATTATTTAATTATATTTAGGAATCCTACTATAAATATTTCAATATAATGATCACGGGTTATACATTTTTATTCCAATTTTTTATTTGCAAATTTTCTTAGGCGCATCTCAGACTTTTTAAGAATCTATTTCAATTAAATTCGTTAAATCAAACTTTATTTAGTAATTTTTTTCAATATGTATTAAAGTTCATCTAGCAACTATATTTTTTTATTGCTAACTACATTAAATGGACTCAATTAAAACCTAACTACATTCTCAAAACAGGTGTTCACTTCTGAAGGAAAGTCTCACTCACAAATCTTTTTGACCTGACAGTGTAAGTGTTGCAAGCACACAATTTTCGGCTTGCAATATAATATAAAAATAATTTATATAAATAATTAGTCTAAAGAAGTAGAATTCTTTATATTATTTTCATTTTTAAAACTTAGAATTTTTTCTCTTTCTCTTTGAAATACACTTTTATTTATAAAAGAAATTTATCAGTAAACCTAAGATTTTGTCAGTTCTTTATACTCAGACAGGAACGCCACAAGAAATTGTAATTTCTGTTGGTCAGTCGCATGACTACTTATTAAGGATTTATTGTTTCCTAATAGATAATATTAAGGTTATATTTAGTGTTCAACCTGTACAATATAAAGTTTACGAGGTTAGGTAGTGTCCTTAACCACAGAGAAACTATACTGATTATTATCTCCAATTTGTCGTTTTAAAATTATATTCAATTAAAATCCTTTAAAATAATCTTGAATCTTATCAATTGTATCGCATTCCTGTGTAATGTCGTATAAAAATAATGTCGAAAAGATTGAATTAAAGTACGATAATATGACGTTATTTAACGATAATAGTGGCATAACGATTATGAAAGGGCAATTGTAACCATAATATTGTATAAATTGTATATTTAAAATGATATATTTGTATTTTACTTACAAATTTAACTACAGCAGTGACTGTTATATATTCGAATATTTTAAAACCTTTATACAACTTAGACTACCTTAAGAGAAGTGCAGCCATTAAAATGTTATTTTACAATTTCGAATATCTAGGTTCAAGAAAGTTATGCTACAATAAATTTTTAAAAATAAATATAATAATTCTTCAAATATCTGAAATGAAATTGATTAACAAAAATAAACTCCGATAGCGCAACACTTTGTGTAGTTGAATTAACTATGACCATAAATAGGCTAGCAGGTATGTAGGTTTCTGAGTAACTCATCTTTAGAAGATTTTTATTCAAGCTAGAGACTAAATACAAAATGTTCCAGTTACAAAGTACTCTTTTTGGTAAAGTGGATTTACTTCCTCGAACACATATAGGACAAAATATATACAAATAATTAAAACCTGTCTAAGGCGGGTGAGTATGTGTAAAAGTAATAATAATATGTAAAAAAAATAGGTGCAAATTAAATACGATACTAAACACAAACATATGTTGTGTCGAGTCAAAATATTTCTGATTTGTGTCTAAACATGTATCATTTATATGTTTTTATGGAACGTAATGTATGTTATTCAAGATATTGGAACACAGTTAAACCTGTCTCAATGCGCCAATAGATGATTAAATTAGTAGAAAAGTGAGTTTTTAAACGAAAAAACACTATTTTTACCTTGTGAGTCCAAAGTTTCAAACATAAATATTCCTTTAAAATATATATTTTAAATTAAAATATGTATAATTTGTCTTCAATATATAAACCTTAAATACACACACACACACACACACACACACACACACACACACACACATATATATATATATATATATATATATTTATATATATATATATATATATATATATATATATATATATATATATATATATATATAACATGTTTGATGCGAATCCTCTAAACCCATTACAGTGGTTTTACAGTTTGAGAATACACATAGAAAGTAGACCAATATTAAAATTTGTAAAATGATTTCAATAAAACAACAATAAAATCAAGAGCAAATTAACTGAAGAATATACCACTGAAGGTGTCAGGTCTTTCTAAGATCGATATTGGAGTTTATTTAAAAAAATTAAGGAAGTAAACAAATCCAGAACACAATTTGCATAATCATACAGGATTCTCTTGAAGTAATAAGATTTATCTAAATCTATTTAAAATAAATGAAACTAAAACATGCCAAGTGGTGACAGTTGGAGAAAGAAGCATTGAAACAAATAACGGAAAAAGAAAACATAAAATTAAAGATGATTAAGAAAGAAATGCATTACTATCTTACAAAATGGTAGAGCATAGGTATTGAACGTGAGTATCTTAGGCAGTGGCTGCGAGTATTTTAAAATATGGTCATGCCAATTTTAGACACTGGCATTATGAAGTAGAAAAGTTAGTAAGAAGAAAAAAAGTTGATGAAAAGAAGAAGAGTAATGACTTGGAGTACCAAGCCTATCGGCTCTTACCTCTAAGCCACAACGATTGTTGTATAACTGGGAGAATATCTACATTCGAGCATTTGAATCCACGCCCCCAAGAACCTCAACTACCGTCCTGAAAAGGACTGGGGTGACCAGCGTCTGAACCAAGACGGGAAGCTCATTGTCACTACCCCTGGATTAAGTATGCAAGAGTCTTTCACCTAACTGTAAGGCATAATCTGGGTGTAACCTAACTGTAACGATACGAACTCCAACCAGACTCTACGATATCGACCGGTTTTCCAGAACTCCTCGGGACCAATACAGCATTCGTTATAGTCAGGTTGTCAATACCTCAATACCTCCCCTACTTAGTTTGGTTAAAGTAGCGCAATCGGATCTTTATCCATTATCGGTTGGCTGACCTAAGGGTCGGACACTCAGAATCATAGCTTGTTTCCTGGTCGGGAATAAACCCTTCCCGTTAGACTTTAACATCCTTAGACAATGGCAGCAATTAACGCAGACATCTATCGTGAGCTTGTTAAGCTACGGTCCTGAGAATCTTAGACAGTGGCGTTAGAATCTAAGACCATGGCCGTGAGTTTGTTAGAAACTACCTGTTAGTACTTTAGACAGAGGCCTGTAGTACCTTAGACAGTGGTCATTAGTATCACAAATGATGACAGTTAGTATCTGAGGCAGCGGTAGTTATTATCTTAGACAATGTCCGAGATTATCTTAGACAGTAGCTCTTAGTATTTAAGACAGTGCTTGTTAGTATCTTAGGCTATGGCTGTGAGTACCTTAGACAGAGGCCTGTAGTATCTTAGGCAGTGGTCATTATTATCACAAATGACAGTTAGTATCTGAGGCAGCGGTAGTTATTATCTTAGACAGTAGGTCTTAGTAGTTAAGACAGTGCTTGTAAGTATCTTAGGCTATGGTTGTGAGTATCTTAGACAGAGGCCTGTAGTATCTTAGGCAGTGGTCATTATTATCACAAATGACAGTTAGTATCTGAGGCAGCGGTAGTTATTTATCTTAGACAGTAGGTCTTAGTATTTAAGACAGTGCTTGTTAGTATCTTAGGCTATGGTTGTGAGTATCTTAGACAGTGGCTGTTACTATCTTGTGGATAGTACCTTGTGTCCTGTTAAAAGTTTGTGAGTATCCTAGAAATGCACATGAGTTTCCAGACAAAGCTACACATCTACTCGTCAACACTCAATACGTCAAAACCCAGTAATTGGATTCACGCTCAACACAAAGTGTTACTATATGTGAGTTCTTAATAATGTGTGTAAGTGTATAGACTACTTGTGCCCAGATTTAATTTGTATTATTTATTCTGAGCACAACCAAACATAGTATTTTCTACTTATTCTCATTGATGATGATTGCTTATAATTGAAACGTGTGTGAGAAAATGAAGTATATATATTATTACCAACCAATAAGTTAATGGTAAAAATAAGTCCTATTTGGTTCCTTATTATTTGTTACCTTTAACAAAACGCAGGACTTAAGTTTTGTTTCCGATAATAAAGTATATTGAAAATTTTCTTCTAGTTATAAATAAAATTAATTTATTTCATTATTATTTTTACCAGAATATGAAGAGCTTTTTTAAAATTGGTTTTATAGTCAATTGTGCACTGTCTTTGCTGAGCACAACTAAACATAGTATTTTTGTACTTATTCTCATTGATGATGATTGCTTATAATTGAAACGCGTATAGAAAATAAAGTATATATGTTATTACCAATAAATATGTTAATGGTAAAAATAAGTCCCATTTGGTTCCTTATAATTTGTTACCTTTAATCAAAAGCAGGACCCAAGTTTTGTTTCCGATAGTAATGTATATTAAAATTTTCTTCTAGTTATAAAAAAAAAATAATTTTTTTCATTATTATGTTTACTAGAATTAGAAACACTGTTTTAATATTGTTTATCTAATCAATTGTGCAGTGTCTTCCCTTCTTATACATCACTTTCTGACCTGTACATCCATTATATTACTAGAGAAATAGTAAAATATATGAACATAATTGTCTTATTAGATGTTATAAATTCTTCGGTCGTTGAATTTGAGCATTATTCACCTTATGACTGAAAAGGGACTTGAGCAGCACAGGGAACTGCTTGCGTCGGTAACCTTTCCATCACCCCTCCTCATTGTTTTTCTAACCTAACCTTGACTTTTGCGAATACTGAAAGTATTGTGTATAAATCAAATAATGCCCTTCGATGTTTAACGGCAATACATCAGTGGCACAGTAAAGTTCAATATAGGGACACTTGTTTATTTGAAGTTAAATTTTCTATCAACAGTTGAAAATTCTCGAAAAAAATTAAAACAGCTGACTTTAGAGAGTTGTAAATGTTTCTCATGAAAGTTACAATAGGGTAAAATATCCTTTATCCAAAGGAAGAATTCCACTCACATGTGGGTTTAAAATTTTTTCACAGTCAACATAGTTTAGTAAATAAGGTAACCTTTCCATCACCCCCCTCATTGTTTTTCTAACCTAATCTTGACTTTTGCGAATACTGAAAGTATTGTGTATAAATCAAATAATGCCCTTCGATGTTTAACGGCAATACATCAGTGGCACAGTAAAGTTCAATATAGGGACACTTGTTTATTTGAAGTTAAATTTTCTATCAACAGTTGAAAATTCTCGAAAAAAATTAAAACAGCTGACTTTAGATAGTTGTAAATGTTTCTCATGAAAGTTACAATAGGGTAAAATATCCTTTATCCAAAGGAAGAATTCCACTCACATGTGGGTTTAAAATTTTTTCACAGTCAACATAGTTTAGTAAATAAGGTAACCTTTCCATCACCCCTCCTCATTGTTTTTCTAACCTAATCTTTACTTTTGCGAATACTGAAAGTATTGTGTATAAATCAAATAATGCCCTTCGATGTTTAACGGAAATACCTAAGTGGCACAGTAAAGTTCATTATAGGGACACTTGTTTATTTGAAGTTAAATTTTCAATCAACAGTTGAAAATTCTCGAAAAAAATTAAAACAGCTGACTTTAGATAGTTGTAAATGTTTCTCATGAAAGTTACAATAGGGTAAAATATCCTTTATGCAATGGAAGAATTCCACTCACATGTGCGTTTAAAATTTTTTCACGGTCAACATAGTTTAGTAAATAAGGTAACCTTTCCATCACCCCTCCTCATTGTTTTTCTAACCTAACCTTGACTTTTGCGAATACTGAAAGTATTGTGTATAAATCAAATAATGCCCTTCGATGTTTAACGGCAATACATAAGTGGCACAGTAAAGTTCAATATAGGGACACTTGTTTATTTGAAGTTAAATTTTCTATCAACAGTTGAAAATTCTCGAAAAAAATTAAAACAGCTGACTTTAGATAGTTGTAAATGTTTCTCATAAAAGTTACAATAGGGTAAAATATCCTTTATCCAAAGGAAGAATTCCACTCACATGTGGGTTTAAAATTTTTTCACAGTCAACATAGTTTAGTAAATAAGGTAACCTTTCCATTACCCCTCCTCATTGTTTTTCTAACCTAATCTTTACTTTTGCGAATACTGAAAGTATTGTGTATAAATCAAATAATGCCCTTCGATGTTTAACGGCAATACCTAAGTGGCACAGTAAAGTTCATTATAGGGACACTTGTTTATTTGAAGTTAAATTTTCAATTAACAGTTGAAAATACTCGGAAAAAATTAAAACACCTGACTTTAGATAGTTGTAAATGTTTCTCATGAAAGTTACAATAGGGTAAAATATCCTTTATCCAAAGGAAGAATTCCACTCACATGTGGGTTTAAAATTTTTTCACAGTCAACATAGTTTAGTAAATAAGGTAACCTTTCCATCACCCCTCCTCATTGTTTTTCTAACCTAATCTTGACTTTTGCGAATACTGAAAGTATTGTGTATAAATCAAATAATGCCCTTCGATGTTTAACGGCAATACCTAAGTGGCACAGTAAAGTACATTATAGGGACACTTGTTTATTTGAAGTTAAATTTTCAATTAACAGTTGAAAATACTCGGAAAAAATTAAAACACCTGACTTTAGATAGTTGTAAATCTTTTTCATGAAAGTTACAATAGGGTAAAATATCCTTTATGCAATGGAAGAATTCCACTCACATGTGGGTTTAAAATTTTTTCACAGTCAAGATAGTTCAGTAACTAAGGTCACCGACCCCCAAAACTAGTTCTTGAGTCCCTTAAACATCTTGTTGAGGTCGTTTAAACCCGAAATCGATTCAATATGTTTATTGTTTTTTTTTTTTCACAAAGCCAACATCAAGTTTCGTTTCTTTTGTATGAAACGTGTTGGTAAACAGAAAAGTGGATTCTTCCATTTAGGTCAATGTGTTGAGAAGGATCAGGAGCCGGGAGAGTGGAGAAATGTGGTGGGGATGCTGCACTGGCTGTAGTTGCAGTTCGGTGCTCGTGTAGGCGGCGCGGAGAGTTTAACGCTGGAGTAGAATAAGTGTACAATAGATGGTGTTTTACTCTAAACGTATTGGAATTCGCTTCGAATTCATTCAATCAGTGATTTGTTTTGGAAACTTTGTGTGTGGAAAGTGAGAATTGTTTGAACTTTGGCGGGTGAATCTTTTCGGTGAGTTCAATGCTGTTTAATATTTGTAGAGTGTTAGATTTTATTAAAATTAACCTAAAGAGTGAATATTTAAAGTGAGAGTCAATAAAATATTTTATTTATAAACGATTATGTTTAAATTTTAAACTTATAATGTTTCTTAAAATATAAAAAGGAGTATTTAAAATAAGAATGTTCAGTAATGTTGAAGATTGACATTATGAAAAAATATGCAGTAACATAATTGCTAAAATCATTTATTTAAATGTTCAAGCAAATTTAAAAAAGCATATAATTTTATTTTAGATACTGGCGTTGCTTAATAATAACTTAGCTTTGTGTAAAATATTTATTTTCCGTTTTATATTAACGAAAAGTTGAATAATTAGTTGGAAAATAACTTTAAGTTAGCAACAGTTTTTCTTTAAGTAAAAAAGCTTGATATTGAATGCAAAAATAGCTTACAAATAAAAATAAAGCTGTGAAAGATAAATTGTCGACGTATTTAGCGAATACAAAGAATCTTTTGCAGTTATTATATGTACTTCAATGACGTCAGACTATAATTATAAGAGAAAAGTACAGTTTTCTAATAAGCTCAGCAGTATAAGCTCAGCAGTTGTATAAACTTTAAACAATTTCGATAAAAAACACAAATATCAACCAAAAACTAGCAATAAAGATAGAAATAATTTAATTTAGCAAAAGATAAGTTATTAATGAGTATCAGTAAAATTTAACACTAAAATTAAAATTGAAGTAAAGAAATAAATATAGATCTTGAAAGAAACAATAAAAACACGAACCATTTTACCTTTGATCTGTAGCCTATATTTGTTACTCTATAACAAAATTTATTATTTTGTTGCTCTTTTCCTAAGAACAAAGGAACACAATATGCAGTCTACTACATTGATTTATACACTAAGTACATGTTTGACAAATTGTAAAATTTACCACTAGGCAAATTTTTGTTTTAAAGAAAATTCCTGTTTTCACAGAAATTTGATTGGTTTAAACTCCGGTCATTGGAAGCGTAGAAAATGGAATCCATACGGCTTAGTCGTTACTACTTGCCAGCGACGTACATGGTACTAGCCCTGAGTCGACGTGGATGTCTTATTTCTTTAAATTTTAACAAACTGGTTCTGACCTTGAATGAATTTCTATTCGAGTTTATTTACTGTGTGACTAATTCAAGAAAACATTAATGCGGTGTCTAAATTCAGCTTCTTTGAGACAATAAACAACTGGTTTCCCCTTTGACAGGAGACTGTGAGATGAAAACTGATTGCAATACAACGGCGGTGGGCTTGTGAGTGTGTGTGTGAGTGTGTGTGTGTGTGTGTGTGTGTGTGTGTGTGTGTGTGTGTGTATGTGTATGAGTGTGTGTGTGTGTGTGTGTGTGTATGTGTGTGTGTGTGTGTGTGTGTTTATTTAGGCCTAAACATTTTGATCTAAATTGAGACTTAGACTTTTTGTATACTGTAAGAGTCTTGTACTAGCAGCATTGGGACTTTTTGCTCCTCGTGGCACCCTAGTCAACAATACATCACACCAATTGATTAAACAAAAATAATAAATCACACACTGATTATTTCACGTTAAATTACTCTCATCAATACGCCCGAATACCTCTGTAGGGTGCAGGTACGTTCCTGAGCCACATTTCCTACAGTTTACAGTATCAAGGATTTACTACGCCCCGTTCATTCTTCTGGTTCTGTCTATTTATACGTTGCTGTATTGACATTCGTGTCTTAGACGTGAGCCAAAAGGCTTTATTATATTAACTCTGAAATTTTGTAATATTACATCAATCGTAGTTGTATTCGACATAGTTGCCTGTTATTTATTGGCGATGATACTTATAAAGTTTAAAAAATAGATTTACTGTGTAAATATTAGGTCTATCAATCTTCTAAAACCCTCTTCATCTGCATATACAACATCCAATGTCCTTTCTTCTCTCTTCGGTCATCGTACTGCCCCATAAGCTTACTCTATCCACTCTTATGGTGGTCACTTAAACGATTAGACTTTGTCAAGAAATCTTACTCCTGTATTTGTAATGGGATCACAGATCACAAATGTTGCAAATCCAAGGTACAAGTATCTGAGACGATTTATGGCATCTCAGAAACACAATAAAGTAATGAAACTTTGTGGAAACATAAAAAGTTAAAGATTTCGAGAAATACTATGTTTTACTCACTTAACAACAAAAACAAAATTTGGAAGACGTTTAGCCCAATGCAATGCTACTGTACAATATTGGTATTAAACAATATAGTGTTAATAACCCGGTGTAATATAGTGTAGAGGTTATTAAAGTTAACTAAAGCTAACCAATCAGTTGGTGCGTAATGTGAAAGATGACTTTCATCTTGTATGCTGCAATGTAAGCATGTGTATCAAGTTAGAGTCCAATTCAACCGGTTAGTTTACGTTAAAACATTTGATTTTTTCTTTATAAGCAGACATATACCCTACTACCCGAACTGTGTAAGTATATTTTTTTGAAATATAACATAGTATTGTGTTTTATATTAAAAAGTTGGATTTTCAATTTTATGTGACAGAACTTTGTTTATCAAAAAGTAAAAATGTATTTATAATTTCGGTGTTTTGCCAAATTGATGTAAAGAGACTTTCTCTAAATAGGACCTCGTGAAAATATCATCTGGACGAAGCGTTCTAATGTGGTATGGCCGAATAGAACACCTACTTAGAAATGACAATAGCTGTTAATCGCCTATGTTGTTATCAGTCGAATGGCGCCTTCAGAGTTTGGATGACTGTTATTTAATACTAAATGTTACGCAGGCTTACGAAACCTGAAATTCAATGTGTGCTCTATAAAGATGTCTGATGACCAGGAATACATTTTTAGAACTTTTTATATCAATTGTGTTCAACTGGTTTAATGATTAGGGAAATCCCTTTATTTGCATTTGATAAAATATAAATATATAAAATAAAACATATAACATAGTATATTGTTATATATTATTGTAATATATAAAGTGTATTTGTAATACATTTTTCTAATACAAATATTACACATGTTTTTACTAACCTATATCTTAGAAAATTGTAGTTAGGTCAGGAGAGATTGTTTTCTGAAAAATTGACAATAGTAATTATCATTCTATGAACAATGTTATCTACAATAAGTTTATTTCTCTAAGTCTGCTGGACCGTATCCAGGGACGCCTAACCTAACCTTTGCGACGTTAACTAGGCTATACGCAGAATGTTGAGCAACAAAACTATCACATTTTTGCTAATAGATCGGGTCGTGGCCATTGAAATTATTCAGCTGCCTTGCTCAATAGACACCGTTTCTAGCCACTCATAAACGTCATCAGACAAGTGTAAAAATACAGATTGGGAAATAGAAATATTGTTTTATTATGAGCTAGTAAAGCGAAAAGTTATTTTGTATTACACCCAAATTACATGTTTTTTGTTAATGCAATATTATAATCACGTTTGATTTAACCATGTTTGCTATATATGTTTAATGTTACTTGAAGGTGAGTGTTTTATAAAAATAAAACCCTAGAGAGGAAATATAGTATAGTATTATAAGTGATAAAAAGTATGCGTTAGTAACATACGAAATAAGATGTAATACGAAAGTTAATTAATACAAACTTTCATACAAAAACAAATTTATTTTTATCAATGCTGTTTTAGCGTTGCTACGTAATAGTTACTTTTTAGTAATTGACTTTTTAGATTTTGTTCACCATACAGCCAATCTCAAAACGGTTTACAAGAAAGCTCATTTCTTACAAAATTCATAACGTTTGTTAGAACAGGAAGTGCGAAAAAACTTGATTGTTTTATATTAATTAAAAATTTGGATATTTGTCATAAATTCAAGGAAACCGTTGTTTCATATATTATGTTTCTTTCTTTTATTACAAAACTGTAATATAAATAAAATATATACTAAAAATATATAAAATAAACTGTAAGCTCTTTATAATATATACAACTTGTATACATTGAAGCTGTATTCATGTAAAACATGTATTTAAACTCTGTATAACAATTATAAGTTCGACAATCATTAGCCTTTTTAATAAAAAAGGTTTTAACAAATAATCAAAATTTATCTCACAAGTGAGTATCTAACAGAACTAAAGTAAATTTGTTTATATCCAAACAGGCATTATAACATCAACAGAGGCAGTGTTTACATTCGAAACCGTAGTTACCGCATGAGCGCAAGGACTTTTCCACGTTATCTAACCAATTCAAATCTAGATACAGCCGATTAGCGTAGGCCTGATTGTGCCGACATTGCGCAATGTGTAACGGTTTGAATCAAGTGCCTAGCCTCTCAGCGAGGTCGCTCCGACCTCACCTTCGAGAGGCAAACGCTCAGCACGCCCTTGTCTCGCCAACAGGATATCATTCGATAAATCTGTACCGATAAAAAAAACCTGTCATTTTAAAATTTTGTGTTAAGTACACTTAGTGCTCGTCGAGTTGGTTGGTTTCCTTATAATTTTGGGTGTAATAGGGTGCATACAGGGATATCCTATTGGATTTAGTACGTGTTTATAGTATGATTGTACTTGTGCGTGCGCAATGTGTGATACAAAGTAAACGCCATGTCTAAAAGTAGAAGTAGATTGGTTGTGAATGCGCAGGCACCAAAACAGCAACCTCTTATAACTTTAAAAAATACATAAAAATAATTATTCATTTGTCTACTAACATAATCAATACAGTTATTGATATTCGCAATATACAGTGCAAGGTATTATTCATGTAGTAACTAATTAAAAATGATGTATAGATTATACTCTTATATATATTTTCTGTATACACTAACATTATCATAAGGACACTAAGATTATCCTGAGGACGCTAAGATTATCATCAGGACAATAAGATTATCATCAGGAGACTAAGATTATCATCAGGGTATTAAGATTATCATCAGGACACTAAGGTTATCATCAGGACAATAAGATTATCATCGAGACATTAAGATTATCATCAGAACACTAAGATTATCATCAGGGCACTAAGATTATCATCAGGACACTATGGTTATCATGAAAAGACTAAGATTATCAACAGGACGTACACTAAGATTATCATCAGGGCATTAAGATTATCATCAGGACACTAAGATTATCATAAGAACACTAAGGTTATCATCAGGACACTAAGGTTATCATCAGGAAACTAAGGTTATCATGGAAAGAATAAGATTATCATCAGGACGTACACTAAGATTATCATAAAGACACTAAGGTTATCATAAAGTCACTAAGGTTATCATCAGGACACTAAGATTATCATCAGGAAACTAAGGTTATCATCAGGAAACTAAGGTTATCATCAGGAAACTAAGGTTATCATGAAAAGACTAAGATTATCATCAGGACACTAAGATTATCATCAGAAAACAAATTATATAATAGTTTTTTTAAAAGCTTTATAGTAGTTAATAATGATAACGATGATGACGTCTTGTCAGTTCATAACTCTGTTAGTTTGTATTATTTAATTAGGATCTTGAATATTGTAGTATTGGGTAAATCATTAATCAGTAAAATTGTAGTAACACCTTTCTGATAATTTTTTTTTTTTTAATTTTATATAAAAATATTAGACCCTGCTATAGAAACATAAATTTCAAACTTTTGCAAACATTATTACAGAAATAATTCATTTTAGGAAAGGTATTTTAAAAATTCAATTTAGTCTATTTTCGTCACAATTTTTCTGACAACATTCTCTCTTGTTTGTTGGTCTTCGATATTTTATCGCTTTCATAATATGTTGCTTGTGAGGATTAATAATTCCGCTACAATCGTGTAGATGCGGGTGAACTCTCTTTATTCCGGTAGAAAACAGACGCCATAAATAGTTATTAGTTCCAAAAGCAGACGACCTTTGTGACCTTTTCTTCGACCTATCTAATACCATCTATTCGTCCTTAATATTCTTTTTCTAAAGGATATAAAAGTTCTTTATGTATGACCTTATAAACAGTAAGTTCACTTCACACAGGGGACTCGGTGATGTCTTGTTGATAATATTGTTTATTAAATTAACTATTTAAAAAAAACGACGAATTCTAGTGTAAAGTAAAAATAAAACCAGCAAACTAAGTATTAAAAGGTAGCTCTTTATACACGGGCTATGTTTCCATAGGAGAATTTTATATCTACCAAAATCTTTATCGAACTGCTACAGTCGGAGTTGACTGAAAATACACTTAATTGTGCAATTAATTCAACACTAATAGTTTTACTTGTTGTTATGACTGTATCGTGTTTAAAGTAGGCTATAAAATGTTATGTCTACAAATGGAGATGTGACCGTGATCTTTTTTAGCCACGGACGTTTTATTCTGACTTCATTTTGCTTTTGTATTTTATATTTAATATGCCGATCATTCACTTTATCCAGTTACTTAAAGCATTAGATGATCTAAAAATATCAGACATTGCTTCCACAAGTCAACACAGTGGCGAACCTAATTACGAAGCTTATTCGACGAACACGCATCTACCTTTTCACTCAAGTCGCCAAGATTTTTTTGTTCAATTACAACTACAAACATTTTACATGCCACATTTTCCATCAGAGAGCATAACACATTTATTCCTTGCAGACATTTTTAGACTGAAATATACGGTCGAAAAGAGTTTTTAATTTTGTTTTCGTGATCAGTTACAATTTAATTTTCCAATGAGGACACGCGAGAATCCTTAACATGTGAATGACGTTGAACTGGCTTATCATGACGAAAACCTCTTGAGGATCAAACAAAATAGGAGTTTTCAGAGCTTCGAAGATATCGACACCTCAAATTGGAAATGCGAAAGGGCACTAGATGTTTTTAAGAATCATGCCCGGTGCAGGGTTTGCTGGTGCCCAGGGTAAGAGTTCGTTAGGCTAAAAGTGCAGCCTCCCAATATTGGCCTACTCCTAACTGTAGATTCAAACTCAAGTACGTGGCGATCGACTTGATGCAACATTATAAAATACATGTAGACCCAAACATAATAGCGTTAAAGAAACAATAAGTGACGCGGATTGGACCCAAGTGGACTGAATATGTTCCAAGTTGCATCTCATTCAGTCGCTCCTTGGCAAAGTTGCGAGTCGGGTTGTCTGTTTTGTTACCCGTGATATTCAAAATTTAGTTGTACTTAATGATAAAGAACGCTTTATGTACATCTAACATTTTAAATTTATGTTGTTTGATTTTTACCTCTGTCGCGGCGCCCGTGGCGACCGTCCTGGTAAGGATACCGAACTAAAAACTTCAAACTATATCAATGTAAGGTTTTGGATTTTAGAAAAGTGAAGAAGTTTTTAATTTTGCTCGGTGGGAAGTTTGGAGCTTAGAAATGTATTTTTACATCTTGAGATACAGGAGACTGTTATGAAAATTTACCGTATGGAAATCTTACCAATATATACTCAATTTTTAAAGCACAAATAACATATTAATATAAGCTTTAAACTAGACTTCATGAGAAATGAGTAAAACTCAACAACAAAACATTGCGTTATAAGAAACATAATCTAAATTTTGTTAATTGAAAATAATACTAAACATTGAGTGAACGAAGTATATAATCCAAAATATGAATAAACGTACTCAATGTTATAATAAAAAGTGTAATCCTAGTCTATTGAGTTTGGATTCCTCAGGGACTATTACAAACTAAAGGACAATAATCTTTTTGTGTATAATTTCGTGTCATTTTTAATATCAAAAAACACTAATTTTCGTACAACATTTTTTTAAAGCGCTAGAAATTACATAAACGGAAATATTTAATTTAAAATTTTAAAACTGAATACACTATAAAGTCATTTACCCATAACGACCTCTATTGGCCTAAATACGAACTTCCTGCCTAACAGGCCGCGCCTAACTCAAGTGGCAGTTCGCTTAGATAACAGGTAAATTGCTTCCAGTTGCGTAACTCCGGGCACTTTTTTAAACCAACGATCATTTCGCGTTATCGTACCGGCCCTTAGAAAAACTAGTTACCGTTTACGCTTCGCTTCTTTATTTAAATTAAAATCAAATCATAATTTAAGTGTCAGAACTACATTTATTCAGACTGTGAAAGTAAGAGTAATAAAGTAACTAAATCGTTAAAAGTACTCGGCGTTCTTGTATTACGTCACTAAGCTAATACACACCAGCTTAGTATATTATACAGAAGTATAACATGAAAAGATTTTCCATCGTTTATCAAATGATTAGCTCTAGATGGTTATGGCCGGATACAGGTTATAAACACGTTGTTTCAGCGATTTGTAATCAAAACTTATAAATTATTTTAACTTTATCAACCTACGAAGGACGTGAAAGGATTGTGAATTTTGGTAGGATTAAGGTAGGGACATGAAACCCCTGGTATAGGATATAGGTAGTAGGCCTATGGCATTACGTGCGTAGGGTCACAGAACCTATGTTAACGTATTATCTATCCGACTCGTAAAGAAGAGTTCATACTTTATATACGCTATAACAACAAGCGTGAGAATGAATTGATTATCAATATATGAATTTGACGTCTTTTATATAAAAATATTTAGAAATGTTTTTTTTATCGAAAAACAATAGAAGAGATTCTTGCCAACGTTTCGATCAAATGGTCCTTATCAAGGTAATAAACTTAATGTTTTCACATGGTAAAAATCCTTATTTTCCCAACAATATCGTTCTATTATTATTTGTAACAATAAAGAAGATTAACGCGCGACTAGCCTTTAATTTTTCGTTGCCATGATAAGCACCATAGTTTTTTGGATTATAACCTTGTCAGTATAATAAAGAATACGAAAGCCGTATTCAACATTCCTTCTTGGGTAAATGCAATTAGATAGGACTGCTGCAAGTCAATAATGATTCTCTAATATTGATAATAGGGGGGGGGGGAACGGCATCGCATAAGTAGGGTTGCTTGCCTGAAATAGTCCTAATCTCAACGCTAGACTTGAAGAGATGTATCTTCTCACTACTACGGAAGAACTTTGAAAGTGAGAGATCTGACAGAAGATGTAAGATGAAGAACGAAAAACGGATTAGCTGTGAACAATAAAAAAAAAAAAGAATCCAACATACAAAATAGCTCTAGAAAAGAGATTTCGAGGCGAAAGAGGTAGCCTGATAAAGTTAGGATAAGTAACACTTAGTAGACTATATAATTATTCACATTATAAATTAATATCAAGGTGATGTTTCTAGACCATCTTTTGAGTCGTTGACATTCATGGTGGTGGTTAACGTATAATCTTGGATACTTTATCGTCCTCGAACACAGTAAGTTAGATGTTGGTATGGAATCTGTCTCCTAAACCATGCTTTCGGTTTATAAAGCGAGTGATGATGGTAATCCATATTGGTGAGATGAAGCGAATCGATATTTTTCCAACCTTCCTCGCCTTTCTTCGATTCATTAAAACAAACAGAAATTTATAATTGTATAAATAACCCAATCGGTCTCCCCAATATCGTTGGCACTGCAACTAATCAAAAGCATTCAAGTGGTTTATTTACGCCTAATCGAATAACTGTTATGCGGTGCGGAAATAAAACCTTAGAACGCTTTTCATTGAAATAATTAGGCGATACTGAATTCAGAAGTTAACAAAGTTGAACTCTATCATTATATATTGGTAACGTGACCTTTTGACAGGATTATTGGGAACTCGCCTCGGTAACTTTCCAAATAAAAGTAATTCATTTATCAAATGTTTCACTCTAAAGAATATTGCATACCTTGAATGTAGCTAGGCCTAAGTTTCGGAGCGGAGAATTCAGATGTTTCCATTACATCTTTGTAGTGCCAAATGCATGCAAAATCTTCAACCGCCTTCTACGACGTACGGACGTTCTTAGACATATTTCCTGCTGAGAATAAAACCTGTTATGGGCTTTGTGAAACGGTGTTGGTTTGAACTCATCGTCACGCGAATACGACAGAATGCGGAATATATTGCTCGGGCACTCGTCTCCTTACACACGATTCCAAACAGCTATTTCCCTAAATTAGTGGTTATATATGCAATAATATTAAAATAAAACTTGGGATATTAATTAGGTTAAAACATAAAGCTTAAAAATTATTAGATTCTCTAAATTTTGTAAATAAATTTCATTAAATAAATTCGATAAATAATAAATAAGTCGTAATAAGAACAATAAAGTTAAATAATAAATAATATAAATATTAATATATTTAATAAATAATTGAAAAAATTACAATAAATATACATTTGATTTTATCATATATATTTCTGCAATTTATAAACCTAGTTGAAAGTAATACAGTTTAAAAAAAATTTGTTCAACTTAGGATAATTCTTGCATTATATAATTATTATTAGTTTTTTAAAACTAATTTTTAACTTTGGTAACTGTTTAAAATATGTCTTGCATTCTAATAATTAGAGTTAAGACAAATTAAATTATGATTCAGTAAAATATACCATTAAATTGGATAAATAAAGTTATTGTACAAAAACGTTATAGATATGATATTATTATATTTTTTAAAATTTGTATTATATAGGCCTATGTTTTTTCTTGTAGCTTTTTTTCAAGTTTTATGATCTCCTGTGCTTTACACTAGAAATTTGCATACACATACACACACACACACACACACACACACACACACACACACACATACACACAAACACATACACATACACACACACTATGTATATTTTAATCTAAGCATCAACCCCACCTCTCACTCCGCTTACTGTTCGTACCCAAATCAACAACGACTTTTTACTACGCATTGGCACCAAGCACGCTGTCTCACTCTATTATTCTACAAGTACTCCTTATTGACCATCCCTCCTTGCACCCTCTATCAGAACTTTGCAGCAACTGTTGCGAAGCGAATGTTGCATCGTGTACGACTAGCCTAATCTGGCAATCCAAGGCGTAACCGTCCCGCTCAGACATCACGAATCCAATCACAGTCGTGCGCCTAGCTCCATGTATAATGCGAGTTCTTAGCGAGCAAGGACGGCAGTACATCATCTCCATGCCTTTCTTTTATCTCTAGGTTTTTTAATGCATTTCAAGTTATTAACCAGTTACGGCCGCTTCTTTTGTCTTCACTTACGTGTCAGCAACGTGTTAGAAGATTTTCACTGGTCAAACCGAGCCCTTGGGTTCAGCTACCGCTGAGTGGGTATGAAGTGATTAATGGACGTACGTATAGAAGTATATGACGGCGCGTAAACGATGTTTACAAACTTCCAGTTTGTGCCCAATTAAAAACAATTGTATACAAATTCATTTAACATGCTTATCCAGTTATACTGTAGTTGAGGTATTGTAGAGTAAAAATATACCAATATTAGGGAAGTGTCAAATCAATAGAAACTCGGAGTATAATTTTGAGCAAGACAACTACCTAGTTTTTAATTCAAATTCAAGGTAAACTGATAGACGATTTAGTAAAGAAGCTGATAATATGTATAGTTAAAATTAGATTTAGGTTTAACTTGCTCTCGAAAAAGCTGTACTGTACCTGGATTGAAAAGTATAAAGGTTTAAAATTTGCTATACCATGTTTGCCTTAAAGTCTCGTAAAATATAAAATTTTAGAAGACCATATTAAAGCAAATAATTATCTTCCTATAAAAATCAATATTTTAAGCATATGATATGTATATATATATATATATATATATATATATATATATATATACATATTTATATAAATATATAAAATATATATATACATATTTATATAAATATATAAAATATATAAATATAAATAAATAAATAAATATATATATATATATATATATATATATATATATATATATATATATATATAGGAATTAGGTTATAATTTAAAGTGCTATAAGCGAATTACTTGCCAGGGAGTGTGGACTTGTCGTATCTACTGAGATTGTGGCGTCTCTCACAGCACCTCAGACAAACAACACAACACTCTCAACAAACATACAAGTTCAATACGCACATCAGCATATTTAATACACTACATCACTGTCTTAGTAAAGGTAGATATCTTACTTTTAGTCCGGTAGAGTGTAAGTCCACGCTTAGTGAACTTTGACCAATCACTTGGTCCTCCACTTTGGCCAGACCCCTCCCTACGACTCAGAAAGAAAGAGGGTATGGGGGGAAAAAGAAGGAGCAGAGAGTGTAATATTGTATAATATACTGGATCTAATTGACTCTGAGATAGATTATCCGAAAGCGTTACCGATATGTCCGAAGTTTTTAGGAAAATGGGAATAAGAAAAGATATAGTTCAAATTAAAATTTTGCGTTCACAAGTAATGAGGAAAATGGGCTTATTTATGTGTTTTGAGGCGACCTGTTAATTTGACTATAATCGCCCGTTAAGTATAAGATTATGGTAAAGACATGAACTCCTTAGTCTGGAATAAATAAATTATCCTAACCCGTTTGTGCGTGGTTAAATGACTAAAACCGAATAATCTATCGTTATATTACGATAGAGTTCTTAGCATATTTTATTAATTTACTTGTTTCAGCAACATAGCTACCATTTTCATAAGTACATTCTACTGAAATGTGCATTGGGTAATCAACGATTATATATTGTAAAAGCTGTGTTGGGTGCTATTTTTATTATTTACTTACAGAGCAGTCCCAAGGATAAGTTATTTATAGAACTAGCCAAGTCATTCCAGTGTTGTCACTCTTTAACACTACAGTTTTAATGAGTTTTTCTTACCAAAGACGGAATGTAATAAATAAAGTACAAATAAACGTTAGTAGAGATTGTTCAACTTTCTCTACATACGTTGAATAGAGAAAGTATAAGGACGAGCAGGAATAGTGAACATATCGAAGTGTTCATCACGACATTGACTGTGCAATGTGGCAGGATTAGAGAGTTGAAACAAAACTTATTGCTTGAGACATTTTCAGGAGAGAAATAAATAACGATTATTTATTTCTCTCCTGAAAATGTTTGTTTTTAACATTTTACTCGTAAATAAGTCAAGAGTTTAAGTTTTAAACAGTGTCAGTGTTTTTTCAACTTACAGGTTTTATTTGATGTAGTTTTTTAAGATAAAAAAAACGCGCGGAGGCAATTATTATTCTGTTAGAAATACTTCCCTCTGTAAAATTGAGCGTTCGTTGATTCAATTTCATGGTATTGGGGTTTTAATACTCTATAAACATATTCAGTGTAGCAATATAATAATCATTTAAACTTTCTCTACATTTTCAGATTTAGACAACCTTGATATTTAAAGGAATTAAAGTCTTTACGATTAATTTTAATGTTGTAAGAGGATCAACAGGTATGACTTTAACGCCTATGAAAGGTTTCCTAAATATACTCGTACATAGAGTGGCGAATATAGGTAAGCTTGAGGCAGGCGATAAAAACTTTGAAAATGTAGGAGAGATCATGGTATTGCGTGTCAAAGATTCCTACCCGAAGTACCTGTTCTCTGTTGGGGTCATAAAAAGGTGCCTACCTATAACATCCCGTTGTGAGGAGAAGGAGAAAGATGGCTAGATGTTGTTAGATAATTATCATCAGATACTTTAGTTGAGGGAAATTATGGTATCGAGTGGGTGTATAGTTTATAGCTGATCCACGTAATCTGGAGTTTATAATTCTTAGGGAACAATTATATTAAGCCGGTTTGTCCTTTGATTGATGTATAGCTGTTATAATTGAAGTGTTAGCATTAAAACGTTAACTGATGACGATGCGATTTAATATTTAAGCGATAATTATTAGGTAAGAATGCGTTCATTTTAATATGATAATAACTTTTTATTTTCATTTACTTTGCAACGTTTTGGGTAGAACGCATTAATAATAATAGTCATACACCCAAGAAGGGATGCTCTCTAAACCCACGAAAATATGCTCTCTGAACCAAAGAAAGGATGCTTTCTAAACCCACGAAAGGATGCTCTCTGAACCCATGTGGGTAGAGAGGGACGTTATTTGAAAATATAATAAAAGTTTGATTTGATTTATTTGCTAATTTTTTGTATTCTCAAGACTTTTTCACTCACAATGGCTTCTCTTAAAATATTTAAAGAACTTCTGATAGTAAAAATCAGCTGTTGATAATATGATTGTTAATTTCATAGCTGTCGTTAACACGTATTTATATATTTTTTTAAATTAAGGATAGTGTTGGGAGAACCGCTTATCTGAAGTAGCTTGCTCTCAAGCAGGGTGTTTACCTGCTACCCGAATGTTATTTATGATTGGAATGTATGTGTTTATAACTATTTTGTTGACGTTGTTTGTTACTTTTTCAAAACATCTAACATAAAGTTGATTCTCGCACAACGGATATAACTGCAGAGAGACAGCTAAAAAATGTTGATGCTTAAGGAAGTAAAATAAATACAAGACTTTCGATGACAATAGTTTAAAATAAAAGATAAATATGGTTTTGCTTGCCTTTCTTGGATTTTGAAATCTGTTATATACGTTACAGATTTCTTTTTAAAAATTAAAACAAAATCCTACGTGAAAACAATAGGTAGAAATGTTTAATCCCCATAACCTATCTACTATTTCTAACCACCTATCTACTAATCCTAACCCCTTTCTCCTAACCCCTTAATCATTAATCTACGATCCATAACCATCCATCTACTAATTCTAACCTCTATCAATAAATCCTAACCACCTGTCTACTTACTAACCATTTATATACTAATCCCAACCTATTAGTCTTATCTACCTTCCTATAAATCCTTATATATATCTACTAATCCTCATCACTCATATACTAATCCTAATCATTTATCTACACATCCTAACAACCTATCTCTTAATCCTAATCATCTATCTACTAACCCCTGCCACCCATCTACTAATCCTAACCTCTATTAACAAATCCTAACCTCCTGTCTACTACTGCTAACCATTTATATATTAATCCCATCCTACTACCTATTAATCCTTATCATCTATCTACTAATTCTCATCGCCCATATACTAATCCTAATCATTTATCTCCTAACCCTAACTACCTTTTTATTAATAAAAACCACATATCTACTAATCCTAAACCCCATATTTACTAATCCTAACCACATATCTCCTAATTCTAACCCCCTATCTACCAAGCCCAACCAGATAGGACTACACACTAATCTTAACCCCCTTATCTAGCAATACTAACAATTTATCTACTAATCCGACCACCTATCTACTAATCCTAATAACCTATATATTAATCCTAAAAATACATTTACCAATCCAACCATCTGACTACTAAAGCGAATCATCTATATGTAAATCCTAACCACGTATCGACTAACTTCAACCACCTATCTACTAATCATATTCACCCGTCTACTAATCATAACCCCTTTCTGTTATTCGGAACTGCTATCTACTTTTCCTACACTAATCCTAATCACCTACCTATTAAACCAAACCACCTATCTACTACCCCTTATCACTAATCCTAATCATCTATCTACTACATCTAATCATCTATTTCCTAACATGTAGAAATGATTAATCCCAATGATCTATCAATTTTTTTAACCTCTCATCTACTAATCACACCCACTCTCTAACCAGTCATCTACTAATCGTATCCACCCAAATGGCAGTAAATACTAATACCAACCCACTATCTACTAATCCTAACAACCAACTACTACATCTAATCCCCCGCCTACTAATCTAACTTAACTATTTTCTAATGCTAAATACCTATTTCTTACCAATAATTATAAGTATATCAAAATATCCTAATAATCTATCACCATGTGGGTAAAAAATGTTAATTATTATTTTATTAATAATAATAATAATATATAATATTATTTTTATTATTATATAATTTAAACAGGCTTATTTATAGAATCAATAATATATTTATTTCAATTCAACTAAACCCCCATTCCGTTAAGTAAGTAAGGAAAAAGGTAGCTAAAGCCTAGCGCTATTACTACGAGATCCGCCAATAATTGTACAATTACACCGCCTAGGCAAGCCGAAGAGCTGAGGAATCCTGAGTCCTTCCGGACGCCGTTTATTGCTCCATCATCACGTGATCCAAATAACACCTCCTTCGGTTTTTCTAAGAAGTAATAACAACCTATTTCCATTACGTAAATATTGCT